>CM021108.1:57719871-57909994 GCA_007115665.2 Sequoiadendron giganteum | reverse complement strand
AGATATGATGAAATTTGTAAAACTTGGGGTTTTGTACAAAAATAGGGCAGATCTACATTAAAAAAAAAACAATAAAACCTATAAAAAAAAAAGCTAGATCAAAGAATTCATGTTGGGTTCACCAAATGTAGTTAGGGTAAAAATATTAGAGAAAAATGCATAAACAAATTATAATGAAAAACCCTAACAAGCACAATAGAGCACAAACTAGCATGAAAATCAAAACAAGAAAGCAAAGCAAACCGATCTCCAAGCTAGATTTGATTTATCTCCATTGCTCTTGTCCACCTATATGAGAATGCAAGATTTTGAAGGATTGAATGATTTGATATGTTGATTTATCATTTTCACAACATAACGATAAGATGAAGATAATAAAATAAAAATAGATAGATAGATAAGAAGATTGAGAGAAATTTTAGCAAAGTGAGGATATTAGAAGAAGATCCTCCCAAACGATCTGTGAAAGACTTGATTTATAGGAGAAGACTGATTTGATTCAATGACCAAGATTAAAAGTCAAATTTGTGATATTTATGGCTAGGATTAAAAGTTTATTTTAGTGCCTATGACGCACATTAAGTGAGTTATGACATGAGACTATAATTAGGATGTGAGGAAATAAATAGGATTCTTTTATTTATTTTGGAAGAAAAGATGTTTATGACGCACAATGAATGGGGCTAGAAATAGGATGTGACTGAGAATCTCATAATTTAAGTAGTAAAATTATTTAAATTATTTGTGAATGTGAAGAGTTGTAGTCATGTGACACATGTTGCAATGTGACAATAAGTGAATAATTAATTCAAATTGTTTTGAGACATGTGAAGGGGGAATTAATTAAATAAATGAGATTTACTTAATTAATTGGGAAGGTGATTAAGTGGGATAATGTAATGACTTAGGGTAAAATATTACAAAATGTCTTACAAGGTCATGTATAGACTAGGTAATGGTATGACATGGTCAATTTTAGGTGTCTACACGACCCTATAATTTTCTTAACTTAGTGTCTTTTGAACTCTTAGCTATCGAATTTTTATCAACTCTTTTGTCTAGTTATTGGTTACATATTTTCGTATTTGAGTCCTTTTTGTTTTGCTCTATCTTGGATAATTCTTTCCTTTCCATCTTAGTGTTACTCGTGTCATGATCAATAGGGGTTGCGTTGCTATAAAAGAACACACGTTTTTTATTGCATATTATAGTATTTGGAACAAGATTTGGTCTTTGGTATTTCATGTCTATTCTTTGGTAGTTTCGATTCATTTAATCTTGAATTTGTTGCCCCACTCTCATAATTGCAAATTAATTTCAATGAACACATTTCATGTTCTAGTAGTCAGCATTTCATATTCTAAATTTTCGTAAATTCGTTAAAAGCTTGGGCATTTTCTCTTAGTCACTGAGTTTGTTGTATATCCCCTTGATAGGCATGCAACATCATATTTGTTGTTTACAAGTTAATGGAAAGCCTGTCTGTTCTATTCTATATACAATTTTCATTTTGTGATTCACTGCTAGAATGCAATGTATTGTAACTTATATTCGATGGTTTCCTTGTAAAGGTGTCTTAGGGATAATTAGATTAAACGTCGTATAATTGACTTATTGTTGGTTTTTTTTTTTTCTTGCATCCACTGTCTATAAAATGAGCTTTCATTAGTTGCGTGGACATGGAAGGCTTTGCTTTCAATGTAACGATATTTTCAAGAGTGCTTCATTAGTTCAATTATTTGGAGAGCACCCTCGTAAATGCATCCTATGTTTATATTGCAAATCCTCGTGTTTCATGGGATGATTTCTCTTGAGGAATTTTTCCATATAGTTCATGTGCCTTGACTATTCTTTCGCACTTAAATTGCATGCATGACCTCCAACGTCAATAATATTGTGGAGGCCTATTTTTTAGATTGTTTCATTTAGCATCACCAATAATCTCCACAAGAACATTATCAGTGTTTAAAAATGATGAAAGGTTCGCACCTCTTAGAAAAATTTCTCTTATACAACTAAATCTAAACATACATATACATCATATTAATTAATCATCTAATGTAATAGAGTTGCACTTGTGCATTTTCTATCTTGAAAAAATTCTTTAAATGTGCTACACACTCTTGTAGGATTGCATTCATTATTGTAAACATCCTTTAAATCAGGTTGTCCTTAACCAATTATTTGATCCATTTTTTTGCATCGATGAGTTAATCTGCACCATTAAATGCATTTTGGAAAGAAAGAAGGCTCCTAAGCATAAAATACATAATCCAAGAATAAGTTCTAAATCGACACCCATTTGGAAATCATTCATCCAGTGTGGTGGGAAAGAAGCCTCCCTTTGGAATTTGGTGCTCTTCAGGTAGCTCTAGAGGCTATTTCCAGTTTTCTAGACATTCACACCTCAAATTGGAGACTGTTGCATATTCCATTGAGACGAACTCACACCTAAGGTAGTAATGTTTTACTTATGTCTGACTCTTTAATGGCTTCTTACTTACCTTATGTATCCTTCTATAGAAAATCTTCGCAACTGCTGTGAACCTTATCTCTTTATACCTAGTTTATTTTATATGTATATATATATATATATATATATATATATATATTGTCACATCATAGTTTGATATTATATATGTATATGAATGCTTGATTATAAAATTATGGCATTAGAAGAAAGGATTAGTGTTGTCTTGTATTTAATTGAGGATGTAGTTAGTAGATTGGAAAATTAATTAGAAAAAAAAGAGAATTGATTTTATTATATGTAGACAAAGAAGGATTTGTTAAGTAAATGAAATAGAGTAAAAATTTAATGATTGCTGATTTCTTTATAATTGTTTAATAATAAATTATTTGTTGAGTATCGTGTAATGTGGGAATTATGTCTTCCAAGGATGTATTGATGTTGATTTTAGCATTGATTATGGTGTTGATGTTAGATAGGTTTCTTTTATTGTATTCTATGTCGATATGGTGAGGTGGGATATTTTGATGATTGTTTAAAAGTGGGGAGTCCTTTCCATTGAATGGAGTTGTAAGTCTTCCAAGGGCTTGGGGAGAATATGATATTGGTTGAAATGTTATGATTGATCCCTAATTTGGTTGATGCTCTAATTGTGGTGTATTGTTGTGGGTCCCTATCCATGCACTCCTTATTGTGATTATTGTTATGTTAAGAGCGAGATGGTCCATGCCTTGCTCGGGTTATGTACTTTTGTGGTTTTTCTTATGTGCATTATGGCCTGCTCTGCAAACTAGTATTCCCTTTTATGTTCTCTCCCCTTGATTTGTGATGTCCTTTGGAAGTAATGTATGGTCTTCCATGATGTGTTTGTGGTAATGTCAGTTGTTTATCCTTATTATGTTAGTTGTGGTCATCATGTTGTTGTTGTTGTGGGACTAGGTGTTATCTCCTAGCACAGGGGGTGGACCTTTGGGTTCCACATGGTTGGGTGGAAAGTGCATTGTACTCCTTTGGTTCCCTCTCCTTGTTCATAACTGTGGTGAATTCTTCTGAATTCAAGGCTTCTGCATTCATACCAGCTCATGTGGATATTTACTCATACACTTGTATTGAACCATAAAACTGATGTTTTATGTAATGCTTGGATGTACTCTTCTCCCATGCATTCGAGGAGACATTGTTGTTCACTTGTGTCAATGTAATGATGTTTACTTATGTTGAACTCTCTTATGTAATGGACAATCTAAAAGATTCTATTATATATATGTTAGTTAATTGGATTGATTCTAAATGATATCTATTGATCACATAATGGTTTATAGTTCTTTTAGTTTAGCTTATGGGAATCATGTAGTGTAGTCATGGACCTTAGAGGACTTAGGTTAGAAATTGAGTTAATGTTTCAGTTTTAATCATGTGAATATTTTATTTCAAAAAAAAATTGTTTCATTTTCTTAGTGTTTTAGCGTGTTGTGCTCTAGGGTTTCGTGGTGGGGTGTTACACATGGTATCAGAGCCTAGGTTCATTCACTGGGTACTCTAGGTAGATATGAGCCCATTATGTGTTCCTTGTGAATCCATTAACTGGAGTTATTAAGTGAGCACGATGATCAAGGCATTGACATTTAGCATCATGTGATCTATAAAAAGAGTAGAGTGAAAGAAAATTGATAAAAGGTTATTGATGAAAAGTAATGATATCACTCACATGGGTTATGGAATTAAATGTACTTATGGAATTGTCTATGTAATTTACCCCCTATAAATGTGAGGAACCAGACACTGCATAATTGTTGATTGTTGTGAATACCCCGTACTTGCTTTGTGTACCAATAGGTTGGTGATACTAGGTACCCATCCATCGTGAAAAAGTTGTATTTTGGTGTGTCATTAACCATACCATTATGTGTGCTTGCATATTTGTTACTTGATTGAGGGCCAACCCACATGTGGTTGAAACTTATATATAAGAGTAGCCAAAAGATAGTTTCATAGATTATTTTCTTTTGGTTCTCTCGCCTGTCAATCCATGAAGGGGTAGTAGCAGCCATAAAGTTCCTTGGGAAGAGTTTGCAACATATGCATATTGTGGCACAGAGCAGTCTCAATTCAATCGATCTCGAGGAAACGTACTCACTAATTTCCCTTATGATTGATCGGGATACTTGATCCATATGTGCTAGCCTAATCCCCATAGTTTTGAGTGCAATAGCATTGGTTTGTTAGTATATGCCTCATTGTTTGTAGCGATGTTGAGTTGGCACTAGCGATTCAACCTCGTATGTATGACAGATGAAGCTCAAGTATCCCCATATTGATATAACCATATATGCATTATATATATACCATATTTGCGTGTGTTCAAACATGAGGCAATAGATACGATGCCACACCCCACTGATCTTTTGAAATAGTGTTGGTGATGATGTCATGTTGTTGATGGTAGCGAGCTAGGCTCGAGGACACAATTCCATGTGCATAGACACATGAAGGTGCACTATGATATTGTCTTATGATAGCCTACTTGTGTGATGAGTGTAATGGGGCCTCACACACTTGTAGAGGGATACTCATGTTTTCTTTCAACTGTGTTTGGGTCGGTTAGCATATGAGTATGTCCTAGCCATGTATACCTCTGGCTATGACGAGTACCTGTGTGTTCCTTCTCCATGAGATATTGCTATGTGGGGTGTTTTCTACGCGTGCCTACATCCATGGAGCCATAGACACACTTCCATGTGGCATACGACCAGTGTGGCCTTCCCTGGTTGGCATATGACCATGTCATGTGACAAAGCGATGCAAGGTGTAACCAAGGAGTAAACTCTCGGTTATGTGGATGGGATGCTCACTTCACAACACATGAGGGCTATTGTTATAGCTTGACGTTCTTTCCACCTTCCTTTTTTGGTGGCTAGTATCTAGTCACACAATGTTGTACACCACAATTTCAAATATTGTTGATTTTCTTTATGGTAATTGATGATTTTCTATTGATTGGGAAGGCTGACACCTTGTTTATATTTGATTGTGATGGTTATCCACATCTTGTCATCTTATTTTCTCGTAGACCTTGTGGTTACATTTGATTTAGTGTTGAAATTGTGCGCATTTATTGTTTTATTATTGAAATTGAATTTTTTATTTGCTCTTCCTTATGAATTTGGTGGCTAAACTATTTTATCCTTATTGTTTTTAATGTCGGCAATGTTTCATATTGTGAATCCTCTCCAAGGAAATATGAGGAGGAATTGGTGAGTGTATATGAGGAAGAAAATGCAAGGAACCTTGAGGATGGAGTATGTAAGGTTATTACACAACTAGGACCCACTACCCACCTATGTGTGATGACTATCTCTTGGAAGCTAACCACCTTATACAACAAGAGAGGGGTCATTGTGGTTTTGTTTTGATGGTCTCACCATGTGTGTGTGGCCTAACACCATGAATCCACTGAGTATGAGGTAAGGATTATGTGAGATGGATATTGGTTCTTGGCTCATGGATTAGTATGTTGCTTTCCAGTGTCCAGATGGACCCATGTGTAGCCTTGTGATGTGATTCTCAATGATGTGCACTAGTGTCTATGTGAATAATGTATGTTAAATCATGAATATAGTACTTACATTCTCAAGCTTTTCGTTCCTTCCTTTTTTTTGTTCTCACCTAATATCTAAAACTTATCCTTCGGTGGTATTGTGTAGGATAATTCCTAGAGGTCATGATCATGATAGGGGTCATGGTAGAGGTTAGGGAGGTGTTCATGGGGTTAGTCATCAAAACTTCCCTTCTCTGAGTTCCCACGAGAATGATTGTGAGGAACACTTGGGCCCTTAGTTGTGTCCCCTTCTTGAGGAGATTCTTGCCTGACTAGGCCCCATGCAGGAAGATAAGCAAGAGGCGATTAGGGAAAGAGGAAGGTCTCCTAGGAGGAGAAATGTTTCAGCTATAGCGGGACTTACGAGGGATCTCTTGAGGGAACATTCTTCTACCTTACATATTCTTAGTGGTGGTTTAGAGGGTGATAATTGGATGATTGGTGTTCAAATTGGTGGTCAATTTTCATCTAGGAGAATCCAGAGTTGGTTGTGAGCCCAACTTTACCCTTTTGACTAATCAGCTCAGAGCATATGGACTACAACTAGTAGAGGTAGATTCTAACAGTTCAGTGCACTCCAATGAGGTAGAGGAAGTGCCAGAGGTATGAGATGTTTCTCTTGTGGCCAATAGGGCCACATAACTAGACAATGTCCTTAGAGAAGCACACCTGAATTCAGTCAAAGGCCAGCAGCCATACAGCCAATAGGGGATGATAAAGGTAGGTTCCACAGAGTGATTGCAGCAGGTGATAACTTCTATGTAGAGCATCAAGAAAAATATGTGGAGACTATAGGTAGTGGATAGACAGCTAACTCAAGGGCCCATTCTAGAGTTGGAGAGAGATTGTAGTGTCTATCACGTTGTCTTTATTAGACTGATACTCATCACACTAGGATATATATTATGATACCTTGATGCTCAATTAATATGATACTTGATGACACTTTTATCTCTGATGTTTACGCTTATACCATGCTTAGTAGATCAATTTAAATTATTATATGGGTTATTATTGATATGAGTATTATGAGATTGTTGGATGTATGTTATTATCATGATTTTGTATATAGTTATTGTGCATTGACGTATTTTGGTGAAGGGGAACAATGTCTAATGTCTCTCTTGTTAGTTACTTGAGATGCTACAATTTTCCCTTCATGGTGTGTCTGACTATTTTTCTATGTACATGTTTGACTGTGTGGTTTGCTACAGGTTGCAGGTACCAGGTGTTGACTCCACCTGAATTAGTAGGCCTGAGCGTGCCTTAAACCCAATGGAATAGTTGATTTGGAGATAACATAAGATCCCCTACCCTAGACATCATCCTCAAAGAGGATGAGTGTTTGGTTCGATACCCTATCAATCTGTGTCATTTGAAGTTTTTCCTGAACCCGGTCTGGTAGCTATTTGTTATTAGTTAGCTTGATAATTTATGTGCTTGTATTTTCATATGTTTTATTCTGACCTTGTGACTTCTAGGAGTAAGTTGGATCTTAGGGGGGAGGATGTAGTGCCCCTTCATGTTTCACCATGACCGTGTTGCTTTTTTGTGATATGGTTCATCTCTTTTGTTGTTGTGTATTACCTTCTATTTTGCTTTGACGTTAGGTACTACTCGGTATTGTGTTCAATTGAGTAATTTGTTTGATTAAAGCTTTGATTAATTTTATATTAATAAATGAGTATTGCAGTTTAAAAAGGTATTTGATCATTCTAAATAAACAATTTAATATATATTTATAAATTTTAATAAATAAAATATTATTAATGTTTTGTTTGATTTAAATAAATCAAAAATTATAATCTAATAAAGAGATATTTAAATAAATATATAAATTAGTGCCTTGTGTAAGTTAAATTTTAATAAAGGATTAAATTAATAAATAAATAATTACAAATGAATTTAAAGATGGGAGTTACATGCAGCTACAAAAAAGGTGAAGTGGTTAATAAATTAGTTATATTGAAAAAACAAAACTTGGCCTCTCTTCCCATGAATAATGTTCGGGTTCTTGGAAAGGATTTTGGGGGCTTTTTCAGAATTGGTTTTTTGGCAGTGTAATTGAAATTCTAAAGTGATTTGAAGCTGCAAACTAGAAGCAGGGAGCTCAACATCCACCTTCAGCAACATCAATCTTCAACTCTTCTAATGATTTTGTAAGAGAGGGGGACCAACCACTACAACGCCCCAGGTCACGAAAGGCCAAGAGCGGTAAGGCTGCCCTAACTTACCTCATTTTTAAAGGAAGGTTAGGATAGGCAAGATGAAAGTGATGAGAACTGTGCATACTTCGACCACTCTACAAACTCGAATGCTGAAAGGAGACTAGACAAGTCCCTTTTTAAGGTTAACTTTGCATCTAAGGTAGCTCTTTGTCAGAGGATGAAAACATGGTTCTGGGATGACAACGTGATGCACTAGCATCTCATAGGTGCATTGGCGTCTCATAGGTGCCTTGGCATCTGTACTTCCAAAAATCCAAAGAGACGAGGTTTAATCCTTAAAGGACTATCAGCCTAGTTTAGAAGTTTCCAAAATGAAATAATAAGATTAAGAAGAGTGAAAAATAGAGACGAACGTGATAAATGAAATATATTACCACAAGGGTGACGAAAACAATCTCACACAACAATCTCCTTACTAGCTTGCTCCAAGATCTATCCACCTACGCACAACAAAGATGGAAAATGTTGGAGGGGGCTACTTAAGGGTCTGCCTTAGTCAGACCCCCGTTTTGGTGTTTCCACCTCCACGGATAGCCAAGTTTGCAATGATAGAAATAATGATAAAAAATGGAATATAAGCTACGTAAATAAAGGAAACTACAAAATAGTACATTCTTACTCAACCAAAATGATAGAGAAGATAAGAGGAGCTTACCACCTTCATCTAAAGCGCTCAAGGCTTGTGGAGGAGAAAATGAGAGGAACTCAAGCCTCTACTACAATGGTGTTTGTCCTGTGCTCGCACTATCAGAGTGATGGAGTAGTGGATTACTGCTATGGAGTGTGAAGTGTTGCTATAGATCTTGAATTGAATGAATGGAATGGAGAGAGTACTCAAACAATCTTGCTAAACTTGAGAATGGATGATAGAGTGAAGAATATGAATGAAGAAGATGAAAAACAGCCATATTCGGGTCGGCCAGCCGAAGAGGGGCATTACACTTTGACTTCCAATGGGAAGTGTAACATCTCTACAAACTCCAGCCATAGGAATCTACTAGGGACGTAAGCGCGCTGCATGGGTATTCCTGATAGAAACGCCCCCACTAACACACAAAACAAGCACCAAGTGGGATGTGAACAATGAGCTTAAGTGGAATTAAGCCTCCACCTTAGGTTTTCTAAAGTGTAAGGGGGTAAAGGGGAATTTGTGTTAGGGGTGAAAATTCGCTCCTATACATTTTTCCCCCACTTTAGTGAGCATGAGTACTTATGAGTTCTTTGGTAAAGTATAGTAGTAAGAAGTAACAAGATAAGAGATGTATACCTGAACCGATGAGGAAGCAGAGCACAGTTTGGTGAAGTCAGAAGTGCAAGAGTGGCCTCCATAGTTGTACAGAACTATAAAGCTGAAGAATGAAAGTGCCTCACATGCTCATGGTCCTGCAAGGAAGGTATCCTTAAATAATTCTCACATGAAGGAGACCAAGCAAAGGGAACTCCACAAAGTTAGAGATGGCAACATGTTTACCCACAAATATAACATTTGATCAAGAAGCAGTCATCTAGTTTAGTGAATGGATAGTCACGCAAACCATCGCTAATTTGTAATACTTTCAAAGGGATCTCTCGAGAACCCTTCCAAAGGAAGGAGGGTCCACTAGAGGGACATGTTGTTTTAAAATTGAAGTCTAGTCGAGCTACCCCCAAGCTAGATGTAAGGATGTGAAGTAGGTCTAGTCGGGTTGCCCCTGGACTAAACATGAGGAAGTAAGACCGATCTAGTCGAAGTGCCCTCGAGCTAGATGCGAAGATGTGAAACTGGTCTAGCCAGGCTACACTTGGGGTAGACGCCATAGGATTCTTTTGAAAAAATTTGAAGAGGTCCCTTGGGAACCCAATGTCAGAGGGAGGGGTCCACTCAAGGGATGCACTATTCAAAAGCTAACGCCTTCTTTCTTGAATTGATTCATCATCAAAGAATCCTTTCGAAAGATGTTCACTTCATCAAGGAATTTGAAAGGAAGGATATGCACCCACACGAGGGGAAGATTAAGACTTTTTTCACTTTAGAGGGAGGTTTCCAAGTCCTTTCTTTGTGAACCCGTGATGAAGGAAACGTGTTACATTAGGGTTTGAATTCGAGAATACAATTCTAAAGAAGAAGCGTGGGAAGGGTCTTAGAGAAAAGATCCATTTGGAAATGAATGCATTTTCTAAAGACCAAGTAATGTAGAAGTGGCGTTGTTGCACATGAAAGGGACAACTCAAGCAAGAAGAGATAAAGAGAAAGAAAAAGAAAAGGAAAAGGAAACACAAACAAAGAGCATAGGGGGATGTGGTTTCGTGGGGTCAGATCTGCCTTTATTTATATATGTAATAGGCAACTATGGTGTGAGGAAAATGATCATCAATCCCCAACTAGCTCAAGAAGAATGCATGAAAGACAAAGTAAAAATAAAAAATTGGGTCAACATGGAAGGAGGCCTAAATGCTCCCAATTCTTTGCATCGCCCCCAATTTACCGAAAGTCAATCACAAACATGGAAGAGTAAAGATACATATAGAGGAATTTTTACAACACAAACACCATGCTTGTATCCAAGCACCAATAGGGGTGATGAGGGTCATCCAAGAACATATAGCATGATCACAGGGGAAACATGTCACGGTACACACACACATCTAATCTAAAGATAAAGAAGAGGGTCTCCCCCTAACATTGGTCAACCAAGAGGTCGCCATCCTCCAACTCTAGATCATCGTAGGGAAAAGGATGACGATCCTGCAATGGTATAACATTAAGGAGAGGAGATTTAGATCCTCTTGCAACAAGGACCAAGGTAGAGGGACCTGTGAGGTCTCTGTCACTCAACTCTTGTTAGTCTAAGGTCAGCGACTTCATGAAGATTACTGACAAGTTCATAACTTCATCCACTGAGTTAAACATACACTTGATGGGAGTATCATGATTCACCTCGGTGGATGAAGGAGTTCACACTTGAATTTCACCACTAGGCTCACCGAGAGACTCGAGAGCAGTGACAAACTCAGGGGAGGCCAGAGTTGGTTTCATCACTAGGATAGAGAAAGCTAGCACGGGGCTACCTTTCAAGGAAGCTGAGATTTTCTTACATCCTCCATTGCTGGAGGGACCATGCTCTACCTTCTTCTTCATCGGAGGAGGTGAACTCCCCACACACGAAGCAAGGAGGGTTGAGGAGAAGAGGAAATGACCGCAATGGATACAATCAAAGTATTAACCATATCCATGAGCTTTGGGAATGGCGAGACATTTGGAATGGAAGTCAGCAGTGGTGGCTCCATAGAAGGAGTGATGAAAACCTATACCTTTCTAGGTGCATGTGTGCTCACAACGGAAGCCGAAAGAGATTCGAAGCTAGTTTGGACAAGTGCAAAAGGAAGGAGAGAGGAAGACATAGAAGGAGGTGTGGTCGTCTCCTCTTCCTTCTTCTATGAGGAGGCTTTCTCAGCTAGGATATCCTTTCTTCAACATTGGCGCTCTTGTGCAAGGTCATTCCTATGACTCTTTGAACCAGAAGTTGAAACTTGTGAAGGGATAGAAGGTTCCTGCTCAGCCATGGGAGTTTCCACGGATGTTTCCAACAGAAGGATAGACTCCTGGGTGGGAGTAGCTAGAGCTAGTTTGGAAATGACATGAGGAATCAACTCCAACATCTTAGAGGTGGACCTCTTTCTATTCAGTGGAATGGGAAGAGATCACAGGGTGAATTCTATTCGCGAGCCATTCTTTCTGCCATAGAGATAGTAGCGGGGTCCAAGGGACCCATTACAGAGATACAATATCCTGATCTTGGGATTTCACCAAGGATGAATCATCGGACTCAGCAGGTAAAGCCTAGGCTTGTTCATCCAATACTCCTCCTAAGAAAGGGGGTAGATGAGCTAGCCTAAGAGGGAGTGAGATTCTCCTTTCCCTTTCGAGAGGAGGAGGCAGCTAGCGGCTCAACTCCAAGAAGGGTAAATTTTAGTTGTCCCTTGCCTCCAGTCTTATACTTCACATAGTTTTTGTAAAGTAAGTCAATTCTTTATGGGATCGGATTGGTTGGAGTGGGCCAGACTGACTGGAACAGGCCAAAAATGATCCAATGAGTATCTCCCATGAGATACCACATGCTGATATCTAGTATCATGCACCACATGCATGACACCTTCATGAGAAAACTTAAGGCATTTATGAATTATGGAGGGGATCCCATTCATGGAAGCTACCCAAGGTATACGTAGCATCACTCTAAATAGGTATGACTTGGGAATGACATCGAAGACCATGTCTACATTCCTAGGTCCAACCAGTGCAGACAACATTATTGATCTGTAAGGTTTAAGAGAGATTCCATCATGTGTACGGATGATGGATTTTGTTTTTTTGTACTTCTCCCTTTGTAGGGAGTTCAAGAGTAATGTCTCCTTTTTAATGACATTCACTCTAATCGTAGGGTCAATGAAGACTTATGTCACAATGTTTCCATTGAGGCGAGCAAGAATGTAAAGTGGAGAAGGTTTTTCATTTACTAGCACATCTTGCGAAGTGAACATTACATCCAATAAACCAATCACAAGATGAGAAGAGGGAGTAACTGTAACCATGTTAACATATGCCTCGAGGTAAGAAATAGAATCAGGGGGATCGATAATCATGTTAGCAGAATGTGATGAAAATGAGTCTATGTATATCTGCAATTCACTGTTAGCTTTCGCCACTGATTTTTTCGTGTTTTGTTCATTTCCATCAAGACAAATAGTACCGTCCTCAATAAGGTCTTGTATCTCATGATGCATGCACATGTAGCATTCGGTATCATGTCTGTTTACTTGATGGTACTGATAGTATATATTTTCTTCATACTAGTTAGGATATGGTTCCCTAACTAGTTTAGGGGGTGGCAAGCTAAGGATCTTATCTTTCAACAAATTTTGTAAGATGTAAGAATAATATTTTGATAGCTTTGTAAACTTCCAGTCATGTTTGAGGCCATTGTTATCCATAGTGGCTACTACATTTGCAATAGATTTAACTCTTCTAGAGATTGATATGATAGACCTCCCTTCAGTATGGGAGCGCGAGGGAGGACCCCCGAACTAAACCATCATCTATTGGTACTCTCATAAAGTTGCACATAAATGTGCAAAAGAAGAGTATTTCATTAGGGTGAACTTCTCTTGCCAAGGCCTTTGTAAGTTGTCTATGAACACCTTCTACACATTGGAGTTAGATAATGGGTATGATATTTATGAAAAGAGCGCTTGATATTGCGCTATAAAGTCTGTAATCTTCTCATTATCCCCTTGTTTGCACCAAACAAGGTCAAAGAAGGTCACCTTTGCTCTGATATTGGTTGGGAATTATTGTAGGAACTGGTTCAGAAGTTGATCAAATGAAAAGATAGAATTGTTGGGAAAGGAATAGTACCAATCGAGTGTTGCATCCTTTAGGGATCAGGGAAACAGTTTTTCCATCAATGCATCATGATGGAAGAAATTTGTGCATAGGGCATTAAAGGCTGACACGTGTATCTGTGGGTCCCCTTTACCACCATATTTCTTTAATTTGGGAATCTCCATCCCTTGCAGGAAAGGATTGTTTATAATTACAACCGATAACGTGTTGTGTCGAAAGAAGGGTTGGAAAATAGGCTGAGTCAAGGCCTGGGAAAGGTTTTCCATTTGATTCTACATCTTCCCCATATTCTTAAAAAGGGTATTCATAATAGGGTCATTAGAATACATAGGACCACTAGAACCACTACCAGAGCCACCACCTAGACCACTTCTATGACTACTACCAAACCCACCACCGATGCCACCACCACCGCCATTTCCAAGGCCACCACCATGACCTCCACCAAAACTGCCTCCGCCAATACCACCTCTACTTCTGAAGTTTTCACCACCAAAGCCTCCACCAATCATCCCACCAAATCCTCCACCACTGAAGGTGGTGGAAGGGGTGAAGTGGAAACCTTAAGGGTTTATGTTTACTTTGATAGTTTTAGAGTTTTCGAAAGTAGCGGGCACCCTGACTGAAGGGACATCATCAACCATGTATACGGATGTAGGAGGCATCAATATTTCTAACTATCTCTCGCATTCTTTGAAGGGGCCACTTCATGCCATGTGACTATGGTCTAAAGGGGCACATGCTTGAGCTAGACCAGGGAGACTAGCCAGGAGTTCTACACATGTCCAGTCTTTACTTACCATGTATTTTAATTCCCTGCTAACTTTAGCAGCCCTAACCATCTTCAAGTTTATTTCCAAGTGATTTTCCAATGCACCTAACCCTTTACTAAGACTAACATATTTAGAAGGAATATGTATGGCCTCATGGTCATCTATGGATGAGGAGGTTGGTGACACAGGAGGGTAAGGGATGCGATCAATTTCATCAAGGAATCTAGATTCGCCTCGCAACATTTGTTGTTGCACGAATAGACCAACCTCAGAACTAGAGAAAAGGTTGGTAGTGTAACTAGAAGAGAGCTTCATCTTCTCCATTGGAAGGTATCATAGACTTCACCTAACAATATACCCAAAGGTCATAGACTGGGTTTTGAAGCTCATAAACTTTCACAATGCACAAGGGTACAGCGACCAATAGGTATAAGAGAAAAATCTTAGAAAAATGACAAACGGGTAGACATTGGTTCACGTCGGGTTCACCAAAAATGTAGGAGAGGGGGACCAACCACTGCAAGGCCCCAAGTCACAAAAGTCCAAGAGCGATAAGGCTGCCCTAACTTACCTCAATTTTAAAGGAAGGTTAGGATAGGCAAGATGAAAGTGATGTGAACTGTGCATCCTTCGACCACTCTGCAAACCCGAAAGTTGAAAGGACACTAGACGAGTCACTTTTTAAGGTTAACCCTGTATCTCAAGTAGCTCTCTGTCAAAGGATAGAAGTGTGGTTCTAGGATGATAGCGTAGTGCACTAGAATCTTATAGGTGCACTAGCATTCATACGACCAGAAACCTAGACAAACAAGGTTTAAGCCTTAAAGAAGGACTATCAACCCAGTTTAGAAGTTTCCAAAATGACGGAATAAGATTAAGAAGAGTGAAACATAAAGACGAACGTCATAAATGAAATATATTACCACAAGGTTGATGAAAATGATCTCGCACAACAATCTCCTCACCAGCTTGCTCCAAGATCTCTCCACCTATGCACAACAAAGAGGGAAATTGTTGGTGGGGCTGCTTAGGGGTCTGCCTCAGTCAGACCCCAATTTTCGTGTTTCCACCTCCAGGGACAGCCAAGTTTGCAATGATAGAAATAATGATAAAGAATGGAATACAAGCTACATAAACAAAAGAAACTACAAAAGAGTACATTCTTACTCAACCAAAATGATAGAGAAGATAAGAGGAGCTTACCACCTCCGTCCAAAGTGCTCAAGGCTTGTGGCGAAGAAAATGAGAGGAACTCAAACCTTTGTTGCAATGGCGTTTGTCTTGTGCTCGCACTATCGGAGTGATGGAGTAGAGGATTGATGCTATGGAGTGTGAAGTGCTGCTACAAAGCTTGAAGTGAATGAATGGAATGGAGAGAGTGATCAAAATATCTTACAAAACTTTCAGAGAATGGATGAGAGAATGAAGAATATGAAGAAAGAAGATGAAGAACAGCCATATCTGGGTCGGCTAGCCAAAGAGGGGCATTACACTTCGACTTCCAATGGGAAGTGTAATGTCTCTACAAACTCCAGCCACGGGAATCTATCAAGGATGTAAGTGTGTCGTGCAGACGTCTACGTGTTGCATGGGCATCCCCAATAGAAACGCCCCCACCGACACACAAAACAGGAGCCAAGTGAGATGTGAGCAGTGGGCTTAACTGTAATTAAGCCTTTGCCTTAAGTTTTCTACAGTGTAAGGGGGTAAAAGGGAATTTACGTTATGGGTGAAAATTCGCTCCTATATAGATTTAAACAAGGTTCCATAATTTTTCTTCAATTTTAATGTTTGTTTAGAAATGATTATCACATGATTGTTTTATATTCATGGACTAATTGATGATCATTAGTTTACTTTATAATTCCATTACAAGTAATTGCTGACTACAGTGGCCTTTGACTTATAATCTCTTGGTACTAGCTTTAAATAAGTGATTTCATTTATTCTTTTGGTTAGTGTCGACCCAGAGATTAGTCACGCCACTGCATACCCAATGTGTTTGTTGACCTCTAATTATCTTAACTTAGTGTTTGTTGACCTCTTAGCTATCGAATTTGTAATGACTCATCTATTTGGTTATTGGTTGCATATTTTTTGTATTTGAGTCCTTTCTATTTTTCTCTTTCTTGGATAGTTGTTGCCTTTCCATATTAGTGTTACTCATGTCATGATCGATAGGGGTTGCACTGCTATAAAAGAATACCTGTTTTCGCTTGCATACTCTAGTATTTGGAAAAAGATTGGGTCTTCGGCACCACATGTCTATTCTTTGGTAGTTTTAGTTCATTTAATCTTGATTTTGTCGCCCCACTCTCATAATTGCAAATTATTTTCAATGAACACATTTCATGTTCATGCAGTTGGCGTTTGATATTCTAAATTTTTTTGAATTCGTTAGAAGCTTGGGAATTTTTTATTAGTCACCAAGTTCGTTGTATATCCTCTTGATAGGCATGCAACATCATATTTTTTGTTTACAAGTTAATGGAAAGCCCATCCTTTATATTTCGCATGTGATTTTCCTTCTATGATTCATTTCTAGAATTCAATGTATTGTAACTTCTATTCAATTGTTTCCTTGTAAAGGCATCTTAAGGATGATTGGATTAAAAGCCATATAATCGGCTTGTTGTTGGTCATTTTATTTTTCTTGCATCCGCTATCTATAAACTAAGATTCCATTGGCTACATGCACATGGAAGGCTTTGCTTTCAATGTAAGAATATTTTCCATAGTGCTTCATTAGTTCAATCATTTGGAGAGCATCCTCGCAAATCCAACCTATGTTTATACTGCAAATAGTTCATGTGCCTTGACTATGTTTTCGCACTTAAATTTCATGCATGATCTCCAGTGCCGATAATATTGTGCAGGCCTATTTTTCAGATTGTTTCATATAGCATCACCAATAATCCCCACAAGAACATTATCAGTGTTTTAAAATGATGAAAGGTTTACACCCCTTAGAACAATTTCTCTTATACAACTAAATCTGAACATACATATACTTCATATTAATCAATCATCTAATGTAACAGGTTTGTACTTGTGCATTTTCTATCTTGCAAACATTCTTTAAATGTGGTACATGTTCTTGTTGGATTGCATTCATTATTGTAAATACCTCTTGAATCAGGTTGTCCTTAACCAATTATTTAATCCATTGTTTTGCATCAATGATCAATTAGCATTTACCAAGTCTGATTGTTATCATTTTATCCCCAATTTTCATCCATCAATGAGTTAATCTACACCATTCAATGCATTTTGGAAAGAAACAAGGCTCCTAAGCACAAAATAGATAATCCAAGAATAAGTTTTTAATCGACACCCATGCGGAAATAATTCATCTAGTGCAATGGGAAAGAAGCCTCCCTTTGGAATTTTGTGCTCTTCAGGTGGCTCTAGAGGCTATTTATAGTTTTCTAGACATTCACACCTCAAATTGGAGACTATTGCATACTTTGTTTAGACAAACTCACACCTAAGGTAGTGTTGTTTTACTTATATTTGACTCTTTAATGGGTTCTTACTTACTTTATGTATCCTTCTCTAGAAAAGCTTTGCAACTATTGTGAACCTTATCTCTTTATACCTAGTTTATTTTATATGTATATATATATTTTTTGTCACATCATAGTTTGATATTAGATATGTATATGAATGCTTGTTTATAAAATTATGGCATTAGAAGAAAGGATTAGTGTTGTCTTGTATTTAATTAAGGATGTAGTTAGTAGATTGGAAAATTAATTAGAAATAAAAGAGAATTGATTTTATTATATGTAGACAAAGAAGGATTTGCTAAGTAAATGAAAAAGAGTGTAAATTTAATGATTGTTGATTTCTTTATAATTGTTTAATAATAAATTATTTGTTGAGCATCGTGTAATGTGGGAATTGTGTCTTCCAAGGATGTATTGATGTTGATTTTAGCATTGATTATGGCGTTGATGTTGGATTGGTTGCTTTCATTGTATTCTATGTCGATATGGTGAGGTGGGATATTTTGATGATTGTTTAAAAGTGGGGATTCCTTTGTGTTAATGGGGTTGTAAGTCTTCCAGGGGCTTGGGGAGAATATTATATTGGTTGAAATGTTATGATTGAACCCTAATTTGGTTGATGCTATACTTGTGGTATGTTTTTTTGGGTCCCTAGCCTTGCACTCCTTATTGTGATTACTATTATGTTAAGAGTGAGATGGTCCATGCCTTGCTCGGGTTATGTACTTTTGTGGTTTTTTTTATGTGCATTATGGATATCTTTGCAGACTATTATTCCCTTGTTTGTTCTCTCCCCTTGATTTTTGATTTCCATTGGAAGCAATGTATGGTCTTTCATGATGTGTTTGTGGTAATTTCAGTTGATCTATATTTAGCCTTATTATGTTAGTTGTGGTCATCCTGTTGTTGTTGTTGTGGGGCTAGGTGTTATCTCCTAGCATGGGGGGTGGACCATTGGGTTCCACATGGTTGGGTGGAAACTGCATTGTACTCCTTGGGTTCCCTCTCCTTGTTCATGACTGTGGTGACTTCTTCTAAATTGAAGGCTTCTACATTTGTACCATCTCATGTGGATTTTTACTCATGTATTTGTATCAAACCATAAAAACGATGTATCATGTAACATGCTTGGATGTATTTTTATCCCATGTATTCGAGGAGACATTGTTGTTCACTTGTATCAATGTAAGGATGTAAACTAATGTTTAACTCTCTTATGTAATGGACAATGTAAAAGATGTTATTATATATATGTTATTTAATTGGACTGATTCTAAATGATATCTATTGATCACATAATGGTTTATAGTTCTTTTAGTTTAGCTTATAGGAATCATGTAGCATAGTCATAGACCTTTGAGGACTTAGGTTATAAATTGAGTTAATGTTTCATTTTAATAGTGTGAATATTGCATTTAAAAAAAAATTGTTACATTTTCTTAGTCTTTTAGCATGTTGTCCTCTAGGGTTTCATGGGGGGGCGTTATAGATTTATAAACTTTTCAAAACACATAATGTATAATAGAGTAGAAATAAGCATGCTTGGTTATCGAAAGTGTATGAGTGTGAATTTTCACCCCTAACACAAATTCCCCTTTCACCCCTTTACACTTTAGAAAAGAAAAAGTGGAGGTTTAATTCCACTAAAGCCTACTGCTTGCATTCCACCTAGTGCCCTGTTTGTGTGTCGGTGTGGGAATTTTTGTTGAGGACACTCGCACAATGCGTAGATGTCCACGCGGCACACTTATGTCACTAGCAGATTCCTATGGCTAGTGTCTATAGAGACATTACATTTTTGATTGAAGTTGAAGAGTAACGTCCTTCTTCGGTTGGCTGACCCAAATATGGTCATATTTCATATATCTCTTCATAATATTCACTTTTTCATCCATAGCGATCTTCAACAGAAGTTTGGACATATTTTTCCGAGATCTTGAGTTCATCACTTCACTTTTTCTCCACTCTTTCGAACATCCACTCAAGCTTTGTAGCAGCATTCTTCACTCCATTGCAGAAATCTACCACACCATCACTCTAATAGTGCAAACACAAGACATACACCATGTTATTAGAGGCTTCAGTTCCTCTCATTCACTTCTCCACAAGCCATGAGTTCTTTTGACGGAGGTGCTAAGCTCCTCTCATCTCCTCTATCATATTTGGTTGAGTAAGCACATACTGTTTTGTAGTGTTTCTTGCATACGTGGCTTGTATTTCCTTGCTTTATCGTTATTTCTATCATTACAAACTTGGTTGTCCATGGAGGTGGAAACACCAAGATAGGGGCCTAATTGAGGTAGGCCCCTAAATAGCCCAAACACTTTCCCTCTTTGTTGTGTGCAGGTGGAGAGATCTTGAAGCAAACTCGCGAGAGAATTTTTCTACGAAATCATCTTCGTCACCCTCATGGTAATATACTTATTTTATCATGTCAGTATTTACCTTTCTCTTTTCTTAGTCTTGTTCTTTACTTCCCAAAACTACTAGACTAGATTGTCAGTCCTTTCTCAGGATTCCAACCTTGTTTCTCTGGTTTTTTTATCATATGGATGCTAGCGCACCTGTGAGACACCAATGCGTTGTGTTGTCATCCTGAAACCGTTCTTTTTTCCTCGGACAGAGAGCTACCTAAGATGTATACTTGACTTTGGCAAGTGACTCATCCAGTCTCCCTTCAGCTCTCAGGATTGCAGAGTGATCAAAGGACACATAATCCTGATCATTCTCATCCCTTCTACCCTAACCATCCTTTAAACTGAGGTAAGTTAGGGCAGCCTTTCTGCTCTTAGAATTTTGTGACCTGGGGCCTTGCAGTGGGTGGTCCCCCTCTCTTACATTTTTTGTGAACCCAGTGTGAACCAACGTCTATCCATTTGTCAGCAACCTGAACTTTTTCTCATATAACTCTTAGTTGTTGTACCCTAGTGTGCTATGAAATTTTATGAGATTCACGACCCAGTCTACGACCTTTGGGCATGTTGATAGAAGAAGTCTATGAAACCTCCTAATGGACAAGACAAAGGTATCCTCTAGCTTCACTACCAGCCTTTTCTCTAGTTCTGCAGTTGGTTTCTCCACACAGGAGCACAGAGTGCAAGACGAATCTATATTTCTTGACGAGACTAATCGCATCATGACTCCTCATGTGTCACTGACATCTTCATCCGTAGACGACCATGAGGCCATATGTATCCCTTTTAAGTACATTGTTAGCCTCAATAAAGGGTTAGGTGCATTGTAAAATCACCTAGAAGGCAACCCAAAGTTGGCTAGGGCTACTAAGGTGATTGGTGAAATAAGATACATGGTGGAAAAAGACCAGACAAGTGTAGAACACTTAGCTAGTCCCACAAGTCTAGTTGAATCATGTGCCCCCTCGAGCCATGGTTGAATGATATGAGGTGGCCTCTTGGAGGAATACGAGAGGCAGCTGGAGGTGTCGATGCCTCCTACATCTGTGTATATGGCTAACAAGGTCATGTCGGTCAATATACCCTTCACTTTTGAAAGTTTTGAGATTGTCAAAGTAAATAAGAACCCTCTAGGTTTCCACTTCACCCCTTTTGTCTCCTTTGCTGGTGAAGGATTTTGTGGAATGATAGGCAGAGGCTTTGGCAGCAGAAACTTCAGAAGTGAAGGTGGCATTGGTAGAGGCGATGCCGATGGAAGTTATGGCGGTGGCTCCAGCAAAATTCACATTGGTGGTAGTGGCATCAGTGGTGGCTCTAGTTTTGGTCACGATGGTGGTGCCAGTGGGAGTCACATTGGTGGTGGTAGTATTGGTGGTGGCTTTGGCGATGGTTCCAATGGTCCTATGTCTTCTAATGACCCTATTCTGAATACCCTTCTTCAGAATATGGGGAAGATGTAGAATCAGCTAGCAAACCTTTCCCAAGCCTCAACCCAACCTATCTTCCAACCTTTCTTCTGACACGGGCCATTTTTAGTTTCAATCCTAAACACTCCTTTCTTGCAAGGGATGGAGATTCCCAAATTCAACAAATAGGGTGGTAAAGAGGACCCACAAACACATGTGTCCGCCTTCAATTCCTTATGCACATAATTTTTCAATCACAATGCATTGATGGCCAAACTATTTCCCCGATCCCTCAAAGATACAACACTGGACTGGTACTGTTCTTTACCCGATAATTCCATCTTCACGTTCGATCAACTTGTGAATCAATTCCTGCGACAGTTCCAAGCCAATATCAAACCAAATATGACTTTCTCAGACCTTGTTAGATGCAAAGAAAGGGATAATGAAAATATTACAGTCTTTATAGCATGGTACCAAGCACTCTTCTCACACATCTCGTATTTGTTACCTTATTCTGATGTATAGAAGGTCTTCATAGGGAACTTACAAAGGCCTTGGTAAGATAAGTTTGCCCTCATGAAGTATCCTTATTTTGCACACTTGTGTGCAGATTTACGAGAGTACCAGCAAATGGTGGTTCAGTTTGTGAGTCCTCCCTCATGCTCCCATTCTGAAGGAAGATCTATCATATCGATCTCAAGAAGAGGTAAAACTATTGCGAATGTAGTATCCATTGTGGATAACAACAACCTCAAATGCGACTGAAAATTTACGAAGCTATCAAAATCTTATTCTTCCATCTTGCCGAAGTTGGTGAAGGATAAGATCCTTACCCTACCACCTCCTAAACCAATTAGAGAACCATACCCTAGTTGGTAGGAAGAGAAGACTTATTGTCACTATCATCAAGTTAACGGACATAATACCGAATGATGTATGTGCCTAAGTTATGAGATACAAGATCGCATCGAGGATGGTAGTATTCATCTTGATGGAGGTAAGAAAAACATGAACAAATCAGTGGCAAAAGCTAAAACTGAATTGCAGATATACACGGACCCATTTCTGTCACATTCTGCTAACATGATTATCAATGCTATTGATTCGACCTCTCACCCTGAGGCGTATGTTAACATGGTTACTATTACTCCCTCTCCCCCCCTTGCGACCGGTTTTTCGTATATAACATTTACTTTGTAAGATGTTCCAACAAATGGTAAACCTTCTATGATCTGCATTCTCACTCACCTCCATGGCAACATTGTGACAGGGGTCTTGGTCGACCCCGCAAGTAGAGTGAATTTCATCTCAGAGGAGACATTACTCTTGAACTCCCTACAAAGGAAGGAATATGAAAAAATAAAATCCATCATCCACACGCATGATGGATTTTCTCTTAAATCCTATGGATCAATAACGTTGTTCATCCTAATGGGACATAGGAGTGTAGACATGATCTTCAATGTTATCCCCGAATCGGACCTATTTAGAGTGAAGTTAGGCATACCTTGGCTAGCTTACATGAATGGGATTGCCTTCATGATTCGTAAGTGCCTTAATTTTTCCCACCAATTTTTTGTGCACAACACTACATATCAAGCTATTGTATCTCATGGAGGATACTCATTGGATCACTTTTGGCCCACTCCAGTCGGTTCGCTCCCATAGAGAACAAACCTACTTTATAGGAACTATGTGAAGTAAAAAATTTGGGCACAAAGGACAACCAAAGTTGACCCTTCCCATAATGGAGCATCCAACTACCTCCTCTTCACAAAAAGGAAAGGAGAAGCTCGCTCCCTCCCAAGCTGGCTCGTCCACTCCCCTCTCTTGGGAAGAGTATTGGATGAAAAAGCTCAAGTTCTACCTGCTAAGGCCGATGATGCCTCCTTGGCACAAGCCCAAGGTCAAGATATCGGATCTCCCTAATGGGTCCCCAGGACCCTAGTACTATTTTTAGGGAAGAAGGAAAGGCTCATGGAGAGATTTTTCCCCTTGACCTCTTCCTGTTCCCCCAAATAGAAAAGGGTCCACCCCTAAAGTGGTAGTGTCAACTCCTCCCACCATGGCTAAACCTGCCCCTCCTTCTCCCATTCACGAGTCTTCCCTTCCACTAAAAAAAACCATGGAGGACACTCCCATGGCTAAATAGGACCCTTTTTTCCCTTCGTAGATCTTGGCTTTTAGTTCGAAGAGCCACAAAAACCATCTTGTGCGCGACCGTAAGCACCAGCGAAAGGATCTCCCAGCTGAGCAAGCCTCCTTATAGAAGAAGGTTGCACCTCCTACTACATCCTCCTCTTTTCCTCCTTCCATCCTTGAATCCCTTTATGTTCCCACTATGAGTGCACATGCACTTGGAAGGGTGCAAGTGTTCATCGCTCCTTCGGTAGAGCCGCCCTTGTTGACTTTCGTCCTAGATTTCTTTCCTTTCCCAAAGCCTGTGGACATGGTGAACACTTCAGTTGTGTCCACTGTCGTCCTTTCCTCTTCTCCCTCGACCCTCCTTATTTCCTCTATGGGGAGTTCACCTCCTTTGATGAAGAAGAAGGTACAACGTGGCGCCTCCAACAGTTGAGGACGTGAGAAGAGCCCACCTTCCTTGAAATATGGCACCAAGTTGACTTGTTTTTTCCTAGTAACGGAACCAGTCCCAGCCTCCCCCGAGTTTTTCACCACTCTTGAGTCTCTCGGTGAGCCCAGTGGTGAACCTCGGGTGCAAACTCATTCATCCACAAAAGTGAAGCATGGCACTCCTGTTAAATGCATTTTTAACTTGGTGGATGAAGTTCTTACCTTGTTAGCGAACTTTGTGAGGTCGTTGACCTTGGACCCACTAGAGCTAAGTGATGGAGACCTCACAAGTCCCTCTACCTTGTTCCTTGTTGTGGGAAGATCAGAAGCTCCTCCCCTTAACATTACACTACTGTCATCTCATCATCTTTCTTTTGATGATCTAGAGTCGGAAGTTGATGACCTCTTGGTCGACCAGTGTTAGGGGGAGACCCTCTTCTTGATCTTTAGATTAGTTGTGTGTGTTGTGATGTGTTCCCCTCGTAATTGTGCTACATGTGCGTGGATGACCCTTGTCACCTCTGTTGGTGCTTGGATAGAGGTGTGGTGTTCATGTTGTAAACCTTCCTCTATATGTACCTCTATTCTTCCATGTTTTTGATTCACTTTCAGCAAATTGGGGATGATGCAAAGCGTCGGGAGAATTTAGGCCTCCTTCCATGTTGACCCAATTTTCAATTTTTTACTTTGCCTTCTGTGCATTCTTCCTGATCTGGTTGGGGATTTATGATCTTTTGCCTCACACCATGGTTACCTATTATATATAAATAAAGGTAGATCTAACCCCATGAAACTGGATCCCCCTGCGTCCTTTGTGTGTGATTTGTTATCTTTTACTTTCTCTTTATCTTTCTCTCTTCTTTTCTTAAGTTTCCCTTTCATGTGTGACAACGCCTCTTCTACATTACTTGATCTTTTGAAAATGCATTCATTTTCGAATGAATCTTTTCTTGAAAGACCCCTCACACACTTCTTTGTCAAAATTGTATTCTCAACTTGAAACCCTAGCGAAACATGTTTCCTTCATCATGGTTTTGTAAAGAAAGGACTTGGGAATCCTCTTCTAAAGCGGGAATGGTCTTAGTCTTCCCATCGCATGAGTACATCTCCTTCCTTTCTAATTCCTTGATGAAGTGAACATCTTTCAAAAGGATTCCTTGGTGACAAGTTGATTCGAGAAGGAAGATGGTAACTTTTGAAAAGTATTTCCCTTGAGTGGACCCCTCCCTTTCACATTGGGTTCCTAAGGGACCCCTTCAAAATATTTCAACATGTTCTATGGCATCTCACTTGGGGGTAGTCCAACTAGGCCAGTTTCATTTCTTTGTGTCTATTCTAAGGGTAGATCGACTAGACCATCTTCACATCTTTACGTCTAGCTTGGCGGTAACCCAACTAGACTTGACCTTTCAAACAACGCGTCCCAAGAGTGGACCCTCCTTCCTTTTGAAGGGTTCTCAAGGAACCCCTTCAAAATTCTTACAACTTAGCAATGGTTTGTATGACTATCTATGCACTGGCCTATGTCATTGCATCCTAATGTGTTTTATCTACGAGTAAACATTTCTCCATCTCTGACTCTACAGAGTCCCCTTTTGTCAGTCTCCCTCATGTGAGAGTTCTTGAAGGATACCTCCCTTGTAGTACTATGAGCCTGTAAGGCATTTTCATACTTCATCTTTGTGGTTTCGCGGAACTATGAAGTCCTTTCCTACACTTCTAGGTTCGCCAGACTGTGCTCTACTTCCTCGTCAGTTTAGGTATACATTTCTTATTGTTACTTTCTTAATACTCTACTTTACTGAAGCACTCATCAATATTCATGCTTGCTAAAGTGGGGGAAAAATGTATGAGTGTTAATTTTCACCCCTAATGCAAATTCCCCTTTCACCCCTTTACACTTTAGAAAACCGAAAGTGGAGGTTTAATTCCACCTAATCCCATTGCTTGCATTCCACTTGGCGCAGTTTCTGTCTGGGACACTTGCACAGTGTGTAGACATCAGTGCGGTGCACTTACAACCTTGGCAGATTCCTCCTGTTGGAGTCTGCAGAGACGTTACATTTTTTATTGGAATTCAAAGAGTAATGTCCCTCTTCGGTTGGTCGACCCGAATATTTCCATTTTTCATCCATCTCTTCATAATCTTCACATTGTCATCCATAGCTCTCTTCAGCAGAAGTTTGGATAGAGTTTTACGAGATCTTGAGTTCATCACTTCGCATTTTCTCCACTCTTTTGAACATCCATTCAAGCTTTGTAGCAGCTTTCTTCACTCCATTGTAGAAATCTACCACTCCATCACTCCAATAGTGCAAGCATAGGACAAACACCATGACAATAGAGGCTTGAGTTCCTCTCATTCACTCCTCCACAAGCCTTGAGTGCTTTGGACGGAGGTGGTAAGCTCCTCTCATCTCCTCTATTGTATTCGGTTCAGTAAGTACATACTATTTTGTAGTGTTTCTTGCATATGTAGCTTGTACTTGCTTCCTTTATCATTATCTCTATCATTGCAATCTTGGTTGTTTGTGGAGGTGGAAACACCAAAATGCCAGTCTGACTAAGGCAGGCCCCTAAATAGCCCCAACACTTTCCCTCTTTTTTTGTGAGCAGGTTGAGAGATCTCTAAACAAGATGGCAAGAGGATTTTTCTATGAAATTATCTTCGTCACCCTCATGGTAATATACTTCTTTTATCATGTTCGTATTTACCTTTCTCTTTTCTTAGTCTTGTTCTTTACTTCCCGAAACTACTATACTAGACTGTCATTCCTTTCTCAGTATTCCAACCTTGTTTCTCTTGATTTTTGGTCATACGAACGCTAGCACACCTGTGAGACAATAGCATGTTGCACTGTCATCCCAGAATAATGCTTCTTGAAAGGAAAGACTATAGTGTAGAAAATGTCTTCCTAATGAAAAAATCCTCAGAGGAGAAGTGCAAAAACCCTTAACAAATTTCATACATTTGAGATACATATTCACAGAACAACAAGAGAGACAAAAATAAATCACACACATAGAGATAACACCAGATATACATGGAAAAACCCTTACGAGAGAAAAACCCACCACACCAAGTAAAGTCACTTTGTATTAAAGTAAATCAATTACATATAGAGTTACATACTTCACTCTTAGATGTTAGCTCACATCAGCATCCCCTTGGTCAACCTCCAATCGTAGACTATAGTTCATTTCATAAACTCACTGTTCCAATGCTTGTAAAGCATATAATGAATTCACTCCTTACCCTCTGCAACAACCATTAGGGTATATTAATTACTTGCTTCACTGAAAAGCTTCCTTCATCTCTAATTATACCACCCTCCAACTCACATCAAGCCACCCAACATTAAATTTGGTTGTAGAGAATATTGTTATTTTTTCATTTTGTCAACCCTTGAGTCATTTAATGCAAATATATCACCACCAAAAAATCAAGCTTTCAGCCAGTGATTGTTGATTTACAACAGTGATGTAAAATCAACAAATGATATTGTGCCACGTGTCAACACGTCATTTGTCCATTTCTTTGACTATCACTCCATAACTGTCAGTGGAGCCTCCTTCCACCATGCCACCACTAGCCATACAAAAAACCCTTGCAGTAAGGTGGTATACCGCACTACCGCTCAACAAGTGCGAAGCCCTCACGATATGGTGGTATACACCACACTATCGCGCTAGAGCATGAAGAAACCTACAATATGGTGGTGCCACCGTGCTACCGCTAGGAAGCCAAGAGGCCTCCACAATATGGTGGTACACCTTACTACCACCAGGGAGTCAAGAGAATCCCATGGTAAGGAGGTAAACTATGCTACCATGCCTCTTCCACAAACACCTAGCGGTAAGGAGGTAAAGGAATGAACAAAAAATGAGAAGATCACCAAGTCTTTAACAGAGGTTCAAGCTAGCAAGTTGGGGCACATTTTCCAACACTTTTTTCCTCAGATAGAGAGCTATCTAAGATATAGATTTCACTTTGGAAAGCGACTCAACTAGTCTCCCTTCAACTCTCAGGATTACAGAGTGTTCAAAGGACACATATTCCTCATAATTCTCAGCCCTTCTATCCTAACCATCCTTTGAACTAAGGTAAGTTAGGGAATCCTTTCCGCTCTTGTCCTTTTGTGACCTGGGGCCTTACAATGGGTGGTCCCCCTCTTACATTTTAGTGAACCCGATGTGAAGAACAATTTTCTTCGAAAACTAGGAATTTATTTATGCCTACTTGGCAGGATCATAAATTTTGACTCGATGCTTGAATTTTAGAACCTTTTGCACCATTGGAAAGGTCTTCTAGAGAACTAGTTCAATCCCTAAAATATAAGTTCCTTTGAAAATCAAATTTTAGGGACCGACACAATTTTGAACCCTAATTCCTCTTCAACGACCTCCGAAAATGCAAATTACTAGAACATAGAAAATACCGAAAAAATCATAATGAATTTAATATCTTCTTTTATTAGTTCTATATCTAATTTTGTTCAAAATATTAATGATGTTCCATTTCATGCATGTGATAGTGACTTGGCTTTACCCATGTCACTTTGTATCTTTGATCCTTCTCATGAAATTCCTTCTACTTCGAGGGATATTTTATTGCAAGGAGATGAAATCATTCATACCTTTCTTAATGTTACTCTACCTTCTATCCATTATGATGCATTCTCTTCTAGAAATGATGTATTTGTGAATGATGAACCTCCTACTCCTTCCAAAGCACTCTCTTCTAGGGACGTTGCATTTGTGAATGATGAATTTCTTATCTATTCCAGTGCACTCTCCTCTAGAGATGATGCATTGGTACATGATGAATCTGCTTCCACATTTGATCCTATTAGGATCAATGTTGAGAATATGTCTTCGAATAATTATTCTACTAGTTGTGATGACTTTATAAATGTAATCTATGTCTCTGTTGCCCCTCAAAGGCCTAAGAGACCAGTCATTTACATGACTCTCGCTAGTCCTTCTCCTAAAAGGGTTTGTTCTATTGATGGTGTTCCATTTGATAGTGATTCCCTTGATCTTTCTAAGGCTCCCTCTTTTAGAGTGGTATCCCATTCCTATGATACTAGAATGAATAAACAACTAAGCCTTCTTCAAGCACCTGAACCTATGGCTAAAGCACCAAGTGATTACAATCTTGTCGAGCAACTCAGTATTACTTCGGGTAAGATCTCACTTTGGCACTTGCTATAGTCTACTCTAGTTTATCAAGGTATGCTTCAAGAATCCTTGCAAAAGATCCACTTGCCTTCTTCTGCTAGGCTGGTAGATGCTAATATGTTGATATCTTATATTCATGTGGATTCGCCGAATATTACATTCTATTCTCAGCAACTCCTACCTCTAGAAGTACAAAAGCAAGTGGGTCCTCTAATGATTATAGTTAATATTAATAAGATTGGTATTAGATGTACTCTCATTGACACCGGTTCAGGGCTTAACATATGTAGCATTGATCTATTACCTATGTTTAATATTGATCCATCTTCTATTAATACTTCTTTTGTTGACATTTGTGGGCTCGATAATGTTGGGCAACAAGCTCTAGGTACAATAGTATTGCCTCTACAACTTGGACCCGTTACTGTACCTACTCTTGTGTATGTTATGTGAAATAAGTTACCTTATAACCTTCTTCTTGGTAGACCATGGATTCATGCTATGGGTGCAGTCTCGTCTACCTTGCATAAATCTATTAAGTTTGTTTGTAACAATCGAGTAGTCACAGTTAAGGCTAGCCCTAATGCTAAGCACTTATGTGAGATGGAAACTATTGGTCATACTTCGATTGTGCCTACTCTTATTCCTTCAATTTCTTCCAAGGTGTTGATGTTTACTCCAATAGTATCTACTACAAAGGATACTCTTGAGAAAGATGTCCCTAAAGAAGATCCTTTTGAAGCAAGAGATTATGAGTCCTCTTCTCAAAGGAATGCATGCCTTGGTGATGATTGGGGTCCTCCAGACTTTACAGATTCCTTCGTTTAGGAATATAAATTCAACCCGATCCACTTAGAAGATGATTATGCTTCTACTAAGGATGATAATGTTGATAGTCCTATCAATAAGTATGATGACAATCTCGTAGACGAATATGTTCCCCCTTGCTAAGATAATGTTCTCTATGAGGATCCCCCTTCTTCTAATGATTTGCAAACATGTTATGGCCTCGGCTTTAAGCTCGTCTCTAAGTATGGCTATGAGCATAAAGGTTGTGGGCATAATGAACAAGGCATCTAGGTCCCTATTTAATTTACACCTTGTAAGTGTAACTTGGGGCTTGGTTTCTTGAATAAACCATCTGAGCAGAAACCATGGTTGAATGTTGGCATGATGTCCACTCAACCTCGTTCTCGCAAATTGTTCCATCCTCCTTTGTCTTCTATCTTCATATCTTCTTCTTGTGAGAAGTCAAGCTTTTCTCCACAAGAGAAAGGGTTGCTTCCCACTCCTCATTCTTTATTTGAGAAAAAGCATATTTTTTTGTGCCTTCTTAAAGCCCACTTAATTACTCTTCCTCCTCCTCACAACAAATCACATAAACATTCTTTCTCTGCATATCATCGAGTGCCTAGCCATTCCACTAGTGAATGTAATGCCTTGAAGGACAAAATACAATAACTTCATGATTCAGGTGCCATCACTCATTCATTTTCTGGTGCACCTGTCTCTTCTTTGAATGAAAATTTGTATCGAGGTTTACCTCTATCCTATTCTAAGTATCTTGCATAATTATCCTCCCCTGTATGCTGGGAGCAGTGATAACTTGTTCTTGAGATGTGTGTCCTTCTTAAGAACCCCCTCTCTCTCTTCTCTCTATGTATTTTGAATGAAGCATCCCTTGAGTGGACACCCCTTTCCTTTTGAGAGGTTCCCAAGGGACATCTTTGGAGGCTTTTCTCTCAAACAAACCCTATGTTGTCTAGTTTGGGGGCAGGCCGACTAGACCTTTTCACATATTTGCATCTAGTTTGAGGGTAGCCCAACTAGATTTGCTTCACATCCTTACATCTAGCTTGGGGGCAACTTGACTAGACTTCACTTTTCAAATAGTGTGTCCCTTAAGTCGACGCTCCTTCCTTTTGAAGGGTTCCCAAGGAACCCCTTTGAAAGTCTTACAACTTAGAGATGGTCTGCGTGACTGTCTATTCATTGGCCTATGCAGTTGCTTCCTGACATGCTCTATATGTGGGTAAACATGTCCCCATATTTGACTCTATGGAATCCCCTTTACTTAGTCTCCTTCATGTGAGATTTCTTGGAGGATACCTTCCTTGCAGGTATGCGGGCCTATAAGGCACTTTCTTGGTTTCTTTCATGTGAGAGTTCTTGGAGGATACCTTCCTTGTAGGTCTACTGGTCTATAAGGCACTTTCTTAGTTTCCTTCATGTGAGAGTTATTGGAGGATACCTTCCTTGCAGGTCTACGGGTCTATCAGGCACTTTCTTGGTTTCCTTCATGTGAGAGTTCTTGGAGAATACCTTCCTTGTAGGTCTATGGTTTTGTAAGGAGCTTTCTTGGTTTCCTTCATGTGATAGTTCTTGGAGGATACCTTCCTTGTAGGTTTGCGGATCTGTAAAGCACTTTCTTGGTTTCCTTCATGTGAGAGTTCTTGGAGAATACCTTCCTTGTAGGTTTGCAGGTCTGTAAGGTGCTTTCTTTCTTCAGCTTCATAGTTCCACAAAGTTATAAAGTCCTTTTCTTGTCCTGCACTCACGAGTTTTCTAGACCGTGATTTGCTTCCTCGATGATTGAGGTATACATTTCTAACCTTACTACTTATTCGATCTACTTTACCGAAGCACTCACCAGTAATTTGTGCTCGCCAAAGTGGGGGAAAAATGTATAAGTGTGAATTTTCACCCCTAACACAAATTCTCTTTTACCCCCTTACACTTTACAAAACCAAACTCGAAGGCTTAATTCCACATAATCTCGTTGCCTTCATTCCACTTGGCACCTATTTTGCGTGTTGGTGGAGGTTTTTTTGTCTAGGATGCTCGCACGGTGCGTAGATGTCTGCTCGGTGCGCTTATGTCCCTAGCGAATTCTTGCATCTAGATCCTGTAGAGGTGTTACCATTCCCATTGCGAGTTGACTTATAATGCCCTCTTCGGTCGACTGACCCGACTATGGCCATTTTCTTCCCTCTTTCCTTCATATTCACTCTTCCTACTTCCATTTTGCATCTCTTAGATCTTTGGACCTCTTCACAGACTCTAAGCAGTCTCCTTAGCATTCTAGAATCTCTTCACAAGCACTTTGCACTTCATATCAGCAATATAAACACTCCATCACTTCAATAGAGCAAGTGTGGAATGAAGCACCATGGCAACAGAGGCTTGAGTTCCTCTCATTTTCTCCCCCACTAGACTTGAGTGCTTTGGATAGAGGTGGTAAGCTTTCACTCCTCTCCTCTATTATTTGGCTGAGTAGCATAACACTATTTTGTAGTACTTTGTGTTTACTTCATTTCCTACATTTCTCTTTATCTATCTTGGTTGTCTGTGGAGCTGGGAACACCAAAATGGGGGTTTAACTGAGGCAAAACCCTATAGAGCCTCAACAATTTCTCTATTTATTGTGTGCAGGTATTGAAGGAATTCATGTGTTGGAGGCTTCATCATTCACATAGTTGTAAGAATTTTATTTCCCTTCTTCTCCTTGTCTTTATTATTTCTATTGCATTTTGTTTCTTTATTGCATTCTAGAAGTTCTCAGCAATCAAAATAGAAGTGGTTGCTTAGTCATTTTCTTTGATAAAATTTCTCTCTGGTCTGTACGAGACACTAACGCACCTCGAAGATTCCAGGGCATTGCACTGTCATCCCTATGCTATGCTGACATCCTTTGGCCGAGAGCTTGTCAGTTTGTCTAGAGAATCTCTGTGACTTTCTCTTTCTGATTCTAGAACTCTCATCGTTGTCCTTTGAGGTAGTTTAGGGTAGTTCACCCCATGAGGCTCTCTAATAGAAGAGAACTCATGAGTAGCAAATTTTTCATATTGGATTCCTAGCCTAGCTTTCCCCACAATCATCTTGCAACTTGGCAATTATCACTTCCAATCTCCAAAATTATCTCTCTCTCTCAAATTCTCTCTCATAACCTCTCACAAAAACCCTCTAAACTTGGAAATTAGATAATAATCAACTCAAAAAATCATAGCAAGAATGCATATATGCACTCTTATTGGGGTAGATAGCTCCTCTATTTATATACAAAGGTCATCAACTAAAGGCTAGAAATAGGGTATCAAGAATGACACTTCTTAGCTCGAATGGTTCGATTCAGCAAGGTTAAGAAAAGGTGGCAGCTATAATCATTGTGCAAGAAACACATACATAGCCATGGTGAGTTAGTCGCTTTACTCAAATGAATAGCAGGTATGATAATTAGAAATGAAAGGTAATTTTATTCTATAGGTCGACTTACATAGACAACTCCACTCTTGACTATTTTTCATATTTCATATTGCTTCAAAATCTGGAATTAATATTGCAAAACAAACTTCTAATCAATTCATGCTTCTCACATGTTGATGCCACATTAATTCCTACATGCCCTATTCATTTGGTTATTTTTTGTAATGAAATGGTCAATAGTTTCATGTGTGTGGATATTCATCTTTTTCCTCTACATTTACTTAGTCTTGGTAGTTATCTTTGCACGTTGGTTGGCAAATGATATTATACACAATGCGGTTTACTTCCAGCACTGCCTTATTTCCCAATACTCAACATTTAAAATGCTTTAAACATCATTTGCTTCTTAATGCACTATTCCCTTATCTTTTATGTTGTGCACAATACTTATCTTAGGCTATGGTTTAATATGCAATGTGTTTGCTAAATAATTCAGTGCTTAAAGAAATCATTATCATATATCATATATATACATAACTAAATATATATATATATACATCAATTCACAAGTTTATAAAATATATTATTCAATATTCAAATACGCATTCACATATTCTCATATTTAATATATTCTTACATATTCATATATACACATATAGATACATATTCAAATGTATATATACATATATATCATGCCTTGATATTTAAACACATATATTCATAATCCTATCAATCAAAATATATACATGGAATGTATATATATATATCACCTTGTCAGATCAATATTCCCATGCATATGGGTAATCCATCTATAAGCATACATAGATACATTATATCTACATATACTAATGTACATAATTATGCATGTGTATGAGTTTATCATTGATACAACATACATACATATATACATTTTATGTATATATCATATCGGTTAAATATAACACATAAAGAAGAAATCATGTACCACACAATGATCAACACTTTTAACCCCTAAACAAGAATGTTCAAAAACCACAAACAAGGCTAAAGGTAACTTACTATTTCCCAACCTATTATCATGACTTGACCAAACTAAAAGTGTGTGTGTGAAATATTAGTTTAGGTCTTTATCATAGGTTACTAGATCAAGCCCCTCTCTTGATTGATACGTCACCTCTCTTTCGGAGGCTTGAACTTATTCCAACATCCAATTTAGCACATTGCAACTATAGTTAGTAGATCACAATACAATCATTTGCATCCTATAGAATTTGTATTGACAATGCATTAGAATCTGCACATACATATTATTTCATTGTATTTCATCAATATAAACATAATCATTCATTTAAAATTAATAACATCTTAATGCATATTTTGGTATTTCATTCTCCTACTAAACATATTAAAGTCACAACTTGCATTTATCAACACTTTCACTCATGAAGGTAAAAGTAGCTTAGTATCTATGAAACTATGTGTAACATACTTCCCCCTTTTGAATCATCTTCCCCAATGATTTTAAGTTCTAAACATATATATAAAGTCAACTAAAGGTTTTACCTTCAATTTTCTCATTATGTAAGAAATACATATATTTCCAACTAATCTTCCCTCATAGCATGACCCCTTGCATTATCATCCTTATTGGACCTTACACTGAGTAACTGTGCTAACATATGGGGAGAACTTGTGTGTTTTTTGCATACCTTCCCTTTACAAAACTATACATCATAATTATATTACTCTTCTATACTTCATAAGTACAATAGTGACCATATCCGACATGAAGCCTATACCCTAGTGACTGGAAAACATGTTCTCATTCGCTAATGCAATTATGCTTAGTGTAACCCAAATAGATAAGGAATGTTAGTGTATTTTACACTATATTGTGGGTCCCATCCTTCCCTTTGGTCTTTACACCATTGGAAAACTTAGAATCCGATACCTTCCATCACTTATACAAACATTTATCTAAGCATAATAGCATTGCTTATAAATTTAAGCTTAGTATCAACAAGTTTTCCTTGATCCTTTTGATCTACTATTCCATTTGAAAACCTTTTTGGTCTAAGGTTAATCCTTTTTCCTATCTTATCCCAAATTTTTAGAGATTCAACCCTTCTTCCCATATAATGGACCAAACCTCAATAATATAATTTTTATTATAATATAGTTTTCCACAAATCCCCCAAGATTTGATTTATCCCCTTTTTCCTAACTAGCTAACTTAAAGTAATAAATTGAGCATTCTTTCAATTGAATTTTCCATAAGATGATCATGGTCTACACAAAACCTAAATTTTATTTGTGTGTCCCATTCTTGAGATAACCTTCTTAGGAATATTAAGCATATGCTTTACTCAATATGTTGTTTAGGAATGATTTCCTATAAACCAAATTCCCCAATCAAAATTGGTTACCTTGGTTAGTATCTCCACCATTACATTATGTTAGTCCCATCGACATAGAAAGATCAAAAATATTCCCATGATCCACCACTTCCTCTCTATAATTTCATGAGATTATACACGTCCTATCAATGATGACATCCTATATTCATCCCTTGGCATACTAGACAATAACTTGCTACATACCTTGCAACATCCTACTCTATTCCCTTCTAATTTGTAGTAGTTTCCCATTAGTCAATATTTTTTGTCATTCAAGTGTATCCTAATTATGACATCAATTTACCTCATTTCATTCCTTAATCTTCCAAAATTTGATTCTTAGGTTCTTCCGATTCATAGTAGTCCATCCCTTCTTAGTAAAACCTCTTTCATGGACTTATAGCACATTCAATTCTTGAAATATAATGATTGAATATTATTGTAGAGATATAACTCCTCTATCTTAGGAAATCCATATGCTAGATTTCTTTCATCCTTTAATCATTCCAAATTTTTAATCCATTTTTCTGCTCAATCTATTTCTTCCAATGAGCATTTAATATTATTTGAGTAATAATCCTCATTTCATAATGATGGTTTGATGTTATCTTCCAAACTATGTCAAAAATTATTGCATACCTAGTCTCCAAGCATGAATGTTTCGTAATAACTCAAAATCATGAGTACATAAATCTTCCCTTCCCTACTTCATAGGTGATAATATTTTCTTTCATGATCAAGGATATAGCCTACCTCTCAACTTAGTATCAATGTTATTAACAATTTTTTCTTCCGAAACAATTTAATATAGAATTTTGTGTTGCAAATATTTTGTTCTCATTGTTCATAAACCTTAGCCTTCTCTCTACCTTTCCCAATAATTTCAATACCTTATCCTTTTAACTTTACCAACCTTGTTGTGTAATGCCTTGCAGGGGAACCCAGAGGACAACAAAGAAAAAGGAATCCAAAAGACATGAATTTTTTTTTTTAAAACAAAACATTAACATTGTAAAGAACCATGATTATCATTAACTAATGTTACTCAACATAATTATCAGCTTTCCAATGAACATACAATATAAAGTTACTAATATCATTCACAATGAAGTAAACCATCAATAGCTCATAAAGAAGTAGTGGAAGATAATATAAGATATCATTGACATTCTATTCCTAAGTCCTCCTAGGTTCCAGAATTTTGTTACTAACAACGTCCATCACAAGAAAGGGTTACATTTATTTTCCCTTTCAGCCTACTAGATGAGGATAGATAAACATTTAACATTTAAGTACAATAGAAAAATATTTACATATCTTAATATGGAATGAGATAAAATTTATTCATTTGTCATCCTATATGAACTCCTACTCCATACAACACTAACCAAATACCCTTTTTCATTACATCAAAGTAAAATGTTACACTCACTCTAAGGTAAGTTCATTAACACCATTATGTAGTATGGCATAGACAAAGATACATAAATGAAATTTTCCATACATGAATTAGTAACACCATACCACTACCAATTAATCACATCATGCTACCTTACTACACTTACTATAAGGAATAACGATGATACCAATATAGCCATGAAGAATGTAAGAAGAATAATTCCAAAGTGAAGATCAATATGATATGCATCACTATATATTTCCTTAACATAAATTTCTATTAGTCAATAGAATACGCCATCATTCCTTTATAATATGCACCAACAAGAAATATGGCTAAGACATTCCTCATAAAGAATATTCCTATAGAAATTAACCATCTACTCATTCCAATTATTAATTTTTCCATAAATGCTTATCCTAAGTCATAAGAATGAAACATCCTTTAAGAAGTATATCTTATAAATCATACATCCCATTTAAGATTTAGGATCTAAAGTTTAATTCCTTAATCAACTCAAGTTCCTAAGATTAACATTCATTTAGATGAGAAGATATAGATACCACAAGAGCACATGAAAAGATCATAATCCAATAATCCTAGATAACCAACTATCATCATTAACCTCCTATTAAATTACATCTTAATACATTATCCTCCAACTAGGAGCAATCCAAAACTCATATGAAACTATTATAATCCAATACATAATATTCTCTTGAAATAAAGGATCCAAAGCATGAGCTATAAGCACCAAAAGAATCATCACATGAAGACATTTGAATCCATCCACGCACTCGAACAAGGACACAGATACCGGATGGAGATAGGAAAACACCCAACCTTTTGGAACCTAAAGGATAACCCCTTGTACTAGGAGATAGATATAAGTCCATCAAAGACACAAGAAACCAAGGAAGAGCAACTACCTAAACCTAGGGTTATCATACAAGGAATGCAAAGGATAGAATTTAGACAAGGATCGTCTTGAAACTTACAAGTCATACTCACATGGGTAAGATATGAGCCTATCTAACCCAAGGTTATAAATAAATAACACATGGATACAACATCAACATACATCAAAATCTGATTCCCAATAATCCACATATATTCATGAACAGTAACATCTATGTATATACAATAATCTGACCCTAGTCTACCATAGATGCACATATCACCTTGAAACCATCAAAGAAACACACAAAACCACCAAGAGGCCATGGAGGAATACCCAAGGCATTAATAGCCTCTGCGAAAAATACATTAAGGTCCATAAACATTTTCATAATAGCATCACAAATTGATCTATCAAGTCTCACAAACTGGCTATCCCAATGAGCTCTTAATGCAACAAATCCTCATGAAACTCAATGGAACTCAACAAAACTAAAGAGAAAATCCAAAGATACCATAAAGGAATTAATATAGAATCATAATCCATCATAAATTGATCAATAACCATCCATATATAACCAAGATACATCACTATAAACTGTATATCAAGTACCATAGATTAAACCACCATTAGGTGCTCAACGCCTAGTGAAACTTTTTGAAACTTATCATAAATGCACCACAATGAAGTGTAAAAATATCAAGATAAAAAGGAAAAAAAATAAACATCACAAACCATCCATAACATTATTTTATAATAGCATCCAATCTTAATATTCACGAATCAAAAACAAGGCTACCAATAGATGCATGAAACAATTCCAATCTTCACAAAACTCAACACAACTCCACAAAACTGAAAAGAAAACACCACAGAACCATATAGGACCAAATAATACACCAGAAACCTTCCATAAACAAGAAATATAGACCCAAAAAAAAAAAAAAATCATTTAATGATTTTTGCAAACATATTCCCAAAACAACCCTTAAAAGCCTAAAAATGGAGGAGGGCGAAAGAAACATTCATATGCTATTAAAAGCATAGAAACACCATCATTTTCAGAAATAAGAATACACATAAAATGGCATGAAAATACTCCACAAATATTCCATTTCAATAGAATTCTAATGAAAGGACAAGAAGTACAACAACCCTACCTCGAATGGAGAGAAATGAAGGTAGGAAGGAGAAGAAATCGATGCAGAAATTTCCAGCCACAATGGCCAAGCAACCAGCAGATCCAAAGAGATCTCTAGACCAGAAAAACACCAGAAAATAAATCCACACACCCTCCAGAAAAATCCTCCCCCCTTCTTCTTCAAATTCTCTCCAACTTGCATAAAATGAATTGAAGAAAATGCCCCCCAAAAATCTCCCACAACTTCCTCAAAATGTCTTCACATTCCCTTCGCAGGAATTTCAACCAACTCCCTCAAAATATAATTAATTAAACATAAAAACTATAATGTAACTTCCCACCAAAATATAGTAACAAAAAAAAGATATAAATAAACTCACATAATTAACTCATTTATTTAGGGTTTCCCACCAAATAAATTCAAAACGTTTTAAAAGATAAAAGAACCTCCTTAAAAATAGTCACTCCACCAAAATATTAAATCAAAACATGAATATAACCTATTCTTATATATTAATATTTAAATATTTACTAATAAACATATTAATATTTAATAAATGACATTAGAATATGTTAATATTTATAACCATATTTTCATAAAACATAATACACATATATACATATGCAAAAATATAATATCTCAAAGAGACTTTTAACCAACCAAAAATCAAAAGACATAATTAAACACAATTAAAAATACTAATGCAACACAAATCACTCCACCAAAACCATTTGCAAACAAGGGTAATGGATATTGTCTCAATGGCATATCGAACAAGTGACTACAACTGATAACATCACCTCCTATGAGGCAATGGTTCAAGGGTCAGATATTTAGGGCCCTATGTTGTCTCCACATACCACCATCAGGATTGTTTTTAGGCATGCTCAGACCTATGACACCAAGTGGTGTCAATGACTGGTATTTGCAATCCTACATCACAAACCAAGAACATGTACATATATACCAACATAATATATAACCCACACTCACGCATTGGTGAAGGAGAATCACGATGTCATGCATCTCTCCTAAGAGAGTGACATGAAATCATCCCCTCGCACCACAGACAGGTTACAAACATGATACATGAAGCACATCATCAAATTGTTAGTCCATAATATATATATATATATATATATATATATATTAGGGAAATGAACATATCTAATAGAAAAATACACCATAATCATACTACACACTATATTCTAATCTCTATCTTGAATAAGGTCACATAAGTAACATCCAACATCATAGTATCGCACTCCTAGAATAGAAGACATGCCATAAAAATTAAGTAGAAGGGCTATAATTAATTTCATCACTAAACTAGGGTTCAGTGTCATAATACCTATTACCAGTGCCCAGACTGGAGGGGTATTACATGTTGAGGTCATATAATACTTCAGTTGTAGGTCTTTGAATCATGACTTACGAAGAAGTCAAAATTTCTTCCAAATTGAAAATACATTAATAAACTTCTTTGTATGGTGTAATTTATCTAAGTCTAACTACTCTCCTTATTCCCCCCTTAGTGTTTCCACGATATTAGATAATCTTATAGTCAAACTCTCAGCAAAAATTTGCTTTCCCCAAATTCAATTAATTTATCATTTCTTATTGTTTGCTTTTGAATGGATTTTTCTTGCCTTTCTTACCCTCCATGGTATAACTTCAATATAATTTTTTGTTTCCAAAATTGAATTCATCATTTCCTTCTTATCTCTCAAAATCAATAGTTGGATCCATAATAACAACTTTCAAGCTAAGAGATACTCCAATATTCATTCCAATTCTCTTTTCCATGTATTTTACCAATATCCTTTAACCATAGTAGATAAATATCATGTATCATCAAATCCCCTTTTGTTGATTTGTAAATGAGCTTGCCTAAGGATCCCTATGAAAAATGTCTCTTCACCTTTGTGAGTTGTTTCCCTATTATTCTTTCGATTTGACACATAGTCTCCCTACATATCCAATTTCCTTTTGGAACATCTAAACATAAGTTTACTTTCGTTGACAAGTTGGTAAGTTCAATCTGTACTTCAACCAAACTATACTCTATTTGAGCCTTTTTCAGACTAGTCCACTTTACTTTTTGGTTCCAAAATTGTAATCATCTTTCCAAGTGATTTTGTCCCAATTCTTGGTAACTTTATTTTCTCATAACCTTAAACATTCGAAAGTTTCTTGGTTTCTTTTTCCTATTTTCATTCAGAACTCCAAATTGATCTTGCCTATTCCAGTTGGTGGAATCATTTTGGGTTTCATCTTCTCCTTTTAAATTTGTTTCCCTTTACTAGCCAATCTGGTCTCTAACCTTATTCCAAGGTATCAACCTTTCACTCTTTAATTAATATGCAAGATCTTAATCTTGTACTAAATCATATTTTTCAAGGGTTATCCGACCTCTTGGATAACTCTCTTGTTGATTTTAATTCACAAAATGATATCTTTATACTTCGACTAAGTTTTTAATTTATGCTATCAATTAGTTCTATTCCAATAAAGCATAATCATATGTTCATAGTATCCTTACTAAATCCAAAATCCTTGACTCTTTGCATCTATTGGTTGCTATCAATGAGGGAGATTACTTCAATCATTTCTATACCTTAGATTCATTTAAAATATTTCATAAGGTGAGGGTACTCATTGGTAATCCTTTGTAACCTTCCTACCAAACCTGGTTGCATAATATTCCACAATCCAAAGGTGTATCATAATGAATTTTTGGTTTAGTATTTTTCAAATCCTAGGATGACTCTTTCCTAGTCTCAACTTAAACAATTTTTAGGAATCTTAACTTCCCTTTTTGTTTCCACTTTATTATTTTCCTCTTGCCATCTTGGCATAAGGAATTTACATCCATTATCTTGAAATAGGTTTTACCAATCACTTACATAATGAGCTCATAGGTTCCAATGTTGAACTAGGTAGCTCTTATACCATGTGTAACATGCCCATAGTTCTACACAATAGACTAACTAGGTTTTTAACCTTGAGTAAATAAACTAAGATGCCAACACTTAGCAATAAAAAATTTCTTCTCCTATATCTGAATAATATGCATATTTTAAATAAACATCATTCCAAAATTTATTGTTTCATTGCAACAAAGTATTACAACTTTCCAATGAATTGATTTCATATAACATAATCTCATGATATTTCACTTTTACAAATTTTCATAGAAATGGATACATAAAATTTTTGCATAGCTTTCATTGTCTCACTAGCACTAGGTATATGAATGGTATAGGTGTCCTCCATCAAATATTGGTTGCCTACTGATGAGGATAAGCATCACTCAAGTGTTTTTCCACCAACCACAGACTAATTGTGGTTCCCCACACATCTATCTAACTAATAGATGGCCCTACCCTTCGATGAAGAGATTAGCTTGGTATCCTCATAATAAATATTGACCTTTCTTGAGCATGGTGTTATATCCTACATATCTAGATCTATCACATAGTGGCTACAAGCTACACATATGGAATTACCCTACCTAGTATGTAAACCTATATCATAGTGAATGATAGTGTAAATAGTGGCTACTTACAGTACTTTGGCCAAAGTATTCATCAATCAAAATTTGAAGTGGAAGTCATTAAACTTCACCCACCTTCCCAGTGAGATTTGTATTGACCATTCATAACCTATACATAGGCTATTCCCTTATTCCATGGAGTAACCTTAACCCTAGGAATAACCTACAACCTCTTAAGTACACTATGACACTTTTATTTAAGTAATTTAAAGTAATTCTAACATACCAATTAATCAATACGGATAAACATAGTGTCACATCATTAAATGACTCTATTACCAAAGGTACCATCCCAACTATTTAAGTCTCCAATCAAGGGTGTATCTCAACATTAAATGACTCCCTTCAAAATTATAAACTTATCGATAAATGACCTCAATCAAAATTATATCCTTCAACAATAAATGGCCTCAATCAAAATATATAATCTCATCAATAAATGACCTAAATCAAAATAATAATCATATCAATAAATTAATCTCTCAAAAGTATGGTCTAAATAATAAATTGACTTCAATTGAAATTATAATCAAAAAATCAAAAGATCAATTAGATTGTTTAGGTTAATCCTGACTTCTTTGCTTCAATCAATAATCAAATAGAAAACCCTACGAAATAGGTTATTCCTAACCTAGGGTTTCCAAAAAAAGTAGTATAACAATCAAGTGACCATCATAGAAACCTCTCTTTCAATATATCACTAATATTCTTATGTTTACTATATTTATATAAAATATGGAGGACAATAGCCTAAGAAGGGTTTGTGCTTTTGTACCTACAAGTTCTCTACTCATCATGACTTTGGGTTGTTGGTATGTGAGTCCCCTTCTATAATTTCATGATTAGACTCTAATTCAAAATAAGAGAATAACACAACCATGAATTCCTACTCTCATCCCTATCATTTGAATAATGATGGAACCTCTACGTTTATTCCCTAACACTAGGGTTAATATTCTCTTCATACTTTCTAGGAGGAATAAGTAATCACTCAGATAAGATTATCAATCAAGGTTTACATAACATTGCAACCTAATGATAATATCATTTCTATCATGCCACCTTTCATGTTGTGTTTACTAACCTCATCATGAAAATTATTTTCTTTTCTTTTATAAGCTAATAACTTAAACAATCATAATCTATTTTATAGAGTACATGCATATATCCCTATATCGGGGTTTATTAATAACTAGACTCATCAAGAATCTTTCCACAATAAAATTTTAAACATATTTTCCAAAACTAGTTAACTTTTGATCGGTGTTTTGCACTTTCTCAACATGGGTAGCACACAAGTGCACTACCTCTCTTGAAAGACAACTTCCTACAACAAGTTGCAGAAAATTATCCCAAGGTCTCTCGGGTGTCAGGTCATGACTTGCAAAAATAGCTCAATTGATTCATGTGATTTATTGTTAATCACAAAGGGAATTTATGGTTCACTAAGTTGGAAAGATTTGGATCTTCAAATGGGGTTTCCTATGATTTTGGAAATGGAATGCACTTACTGCAGATTCAAAACTGTAGTCTAAAACTCCACTTTTAGCATCAGATCTGGCTTTGGAAGGATGTTGGAATCTTATTTTAACTTCTATTTCAAAGAAAGGTCAAAAGGGAAAAGGGATGGCAGGGTTCCTAGACCTCCAACTACTGATGAACAATGATAATGAAGGATCCTACAGTGGACAACTTTCCCATAACTAAGTTCCACTTAACCAAAATGCACAATATCATGAAACTAGTGCTATCTTCCAAGGTCTGTAGATTTTTATTTGCTCATTCACTATAAAGCATGAATAAAAGATTAATTTTGAGTGCAGAAAATATATTGATGTTCAGAATAGATTTACACTATTGTTCATCATCAATAAACACTAAAAAGAATGAACATGGAAAGCATCAACACAATAGCATTCTTTAAAATCAATGGACAACATCAACTAAACTACTACAACTACTTGAAAACACTAAGAAAAACAATATAAAAGTAACTAAATCTATCAAATATGAGGAGAAGAATCATGCAACATGAGAGAAACTCAAGAATCCACCAAAAAAAATGAGATTCTATTAAAATTTTAGTAGCATGTCTTTACAACAACTCAACTCTCTCTTAAAATGAGAGAAGGGACCCCTATTTATAGTTTTCAAAAACTGAAATGAGTGGCTAGGATTCATTATCATTGTGTGGCCAAGATTCATTTACATTAGGGTTTCACCTACCCCCAAATATATAGGAATTTAAAATAAAACTTTTTCTTATTCCTATTATGTCTTGTAGTGGCTTCCTTGGCACAGTAGATGTAGCACTTTTGTCTTCTAGTGAATTGCCCTTTTCAGCTACACTATCAAGAACTCATCATCAATTACTAGCTTTCTAGCCTCCTTTTGTAGAGTGGAATATTCCACAACCTTCCCAATCAATGCTCAAAGCTTATCCCACTCCATTATATCAAATCGAAGCACTTTGAATGATAACTTCTTTGATCTATCCATGATCAGCTCCTAGTTTTTTTGCACTTGGGTGTGGCTTTAACCATTTCCTCATATTGAATGAAGGCTCTGGTAGTGAAATCCATGAAGTCTAGCATGAGTGAATTTTCTACCCCTTGCTCCATTTTCTTGTGGAAGTGCGGCCTAATCATCTTTGGACAGATTTAGCTCCTTTCCCCATGTCTTTTTCGACATCTTGAGAATAGCTTTAAGCTTAGAATAGGTAATCCTATACAGCTCAATGAAGCGATGGCATATTTTCTCCATGCCTTCTAGTTTTTTCTACACTTCTCAGAACTTATTGTTCATTCGGATGGCATGGCCTATACCCATATCACCATTGTAGAGAACCCGTCTAAACCAATCGGTCGTAGCCTTAGTCCAATTCTTCATCTTTTCCTTCTAGGAGAGTTCTTCTTGGGAAATGAGTGAGGGCGTGGAGGATGTAGCTGGAGCTTCCTCTTCCAGGGATGTCCATTGTTGGATGTAGGTGCTCAGGTCTGCCACCTGTGCCTTTAGTTCCTCTTTTGAGGATTGGTCCTTGTTCATTTGCTCAAAAATTGTGGCCATTGATCCCTAGAACTCATCAATTTTCTGCCCTCTCAAAGCAGTACCCAAGTTGATGGTGGAAATGGTGTAGCTGACACCGGCCTCCTTGTATGTCACCAGAGTGGCAACTTGTACTATTCTCAATCCTGAAGCATCAACTACAATTTGAGAGCAAACTCTCGACTTCTTTTCTTTCTTTGTCCTTGTTTGTGCTCAAGTCAATATGGCCTCAAGTCTAGCCTTAGGATCCATGGGGATGGAGGTCTTCTTTTGTAGTTTCTTCTCCAACCAATCTAATATCTAAGCCCCTCCCCTAGGTGATTCTTTGTCACTTTCTTCTTCGTGGAGCTATTTTTCTTCATGGCCCAGGGCCTCATGCTTAGTCTTTTCTTCTTCATCAGAATCCTTAATTCTCATAGCCTTTTCTTGATCTGTCTCAATAGTCGCTATCTTTTCTTTAGAAACTTCCTCTTCTTGAGGGATTCTCTCCTCCTCTCATTCAACCTCGTGGTGCTCAGATTTAGGACTCTTTGTAGGTGCATCTTTTGATTTGTCTTCCTCATTTTTTATTTCTTTCTCTTCATTCTCCTTAGAAGGTGCCTCTTCTTCAAGGCCCTTTTCTTGGCCAATCTGCGGAGGCTCCTAGGGTATCTCCATGTTCACTTCAGTATCTTCCTTTCTTTCAAAGGGAGGCCTCTTCGATTCAACCTCTTCACCTATGTTTTCAAGCCTCTAGGACAGCACATCTTCTAATTCTTGATCTGATGTATTGATTGTGTATTTCACGCTGAGATCTTCAATGTCCTCCTCTGAAGATTGTGACTCCTCATCATGAGTTGCCACCTTATCAAGATTAATTGTTATCTCACCCTATCGATGTTCAAAGTAGGGCTCCTCAGGCTCCTCCACTATTATCTTTCCAACTTATTTTTGGTGTATCTTCATTTCTTCGGAGATTCTCATCATGGCTTCCATCGTTGATGGCTCTAGAGGCAGTAGAGGAATGGGAAAGCTGATAGAAATTTGAGCCATTAGAACCTAGATGGTGGGATTCATGATCACCCCTGAAATTTTGGATGGAATACCCTACATATATTTTGTGAAAGCTTCTGACAAGGTGAGCTGTGGAATAGTATCAGTTGTAGGCATCGGGATGGATAGGATAGTAGCAGAGGAGGCAATGAGGAATTCAAAGGTAAGGATGTAGTGGCCAAGGAGGAATCAAGCACTACCATGGGAGTCATCGGTGAGGTGGAAGATAGGTGGACAAAAATTTCCACAGTGGGCAGAGATGAAACTGGCAATGCCTATGAAGTAGTAGGAGGTGGAGTGGTAGAAATGGAAATGATAGTGGTGGGAGCGGAAGTGGCTAGTGGTGAGTGCAACTTTACAATTTCTTCTTCTTCTTCTCCCTCATGTTGAGGATCTTCCTCAATAGTTGGAATTTCTGTAGTAAATCTCCCCATCTTCTTTTCCTTCTTGGAGGGTTCTCCCTCTATGGCCTTTATTGAGTAGACATTATGCTTTGGATGGAATTTACGAACATCAATCCTCTTTCTCAATCTTGTGGTTGGAGGGGACTTTGGTGCTTCTTCAATAGAGGTAGCAGCAACTCCACTATTATTTTGACTTGAGAGCTCATCCTCAAGCTTTCCATAAGTTAATGTTGCACCCTGCACCATGAGTTGTGCAACCTGGGCATCTACCCATTGCTTAGTTTTTTCTATGACTGGTTGTGTAACTGCATTGAGGTCATTGACCTCTCCCTCATTCTAGTCTGTTAGTGGTAGTGGAAAGTTAGTCATGGCATCAAATTTGGATCAAGGACTCTATCCCCTTCTTCAATAACCTGGTCGAGCACCGAAAACAAATTTATTGATTTGAAAAACTAGGCCATTAACCGCATATAGAGTCTCATCCTTACTTCTTTGTCATCTTGAAAATTGGCCCAAAAGTCCTCAAGGCATGGATGATGAGCATACTACCTTCCAACGTACTTCTTCAATTTTCCATAAGGATACATCCTCGTCCTAGTTGTGTGGAGTTCCAAGTTATACTCCACAATCTCCTTTTCTGAGTAATCTGCACATTGAACGGTAGGACAGGAATACATTCCTTGTCTAAATATGAGGGGATATGGTATGGCCAATTTGTGCTTATCACTTAACAAAGTATGATCATTCTATAGCTATCTTGTGACCTCTAGGAGGATAATCTGGTCTTTGGGATAGTGCAGTAGCTTGTAAGGTTTATCAGAGAAACCATTTGTTCTCATGTATGTGAACTTCAAGAACTGTATAAATAGGTACCCGAACCTTTGAATGAATGCCCTTGCAATATGTGTAATTCTTCTTTCAAAATAACCCCAGAGAAGCCCAATAATATGCCCAATAAAATCATCATTCACCCTTAGATAATCCTTCTTTAAATTCTTGTACTGCAACTAAGGGTATCTATCATACATCTTAAGGTCTCGGCTAGGATTTGGATTATGTGCAATAGCAAGGCCTTTGTAGGGAAAAGTTTCGGCAAGCATATAGACCAAGTAGGAGGTCATGTAGAAATGGGAGGTCTTGTTTACAACCATCAGTTGGATATGAAGGTTTTCAGTGATAATCTTAGCCTAGTGGAACTTGGTTTTGCCTTAGATCATCTCCTCTATGAAGTAGAAAATCCACTCCTGGAAATAGGCAGCAGTGGGGAGTCCCATTACCCTGCTGAGTAGAGTAACCAAGTCATGGTACTCCTCATGGAAATCACTTCTAAAAATATCTTGGGGTAGTTTAGTTGTGTTTTCCCTCTTGTACTTCAACCAATGTTGGTTGATTAATTTCTTTCATGCTAGGGGATCTATCTTCCACATACTATCGGCAACCTCTTTCTCTATTTCATCCATTTTATCAAATGTGGGAATGTGGAATGCATGGCCTATAGACCTTGTAGATAAATCTACCAATACTCTTCCATCATGATCTATAATATTTATGCTATTGTGGTAACATTCTCTACAGGCCATTACCAACTCTGGGCAATGAGCATGGGAGGGAAAGCGATCACCTTAGTGAGGCCACTTTTCTTGATTTTTAGGGAATTTTCTATTTTTAGGTTGACTGTCACCCTCTATCTAAATTCATCCATGTTAACATGTCCAATGTTGGTATCTGATATGGTGCCCCAGTCTGAGGTGACCTTGGAAATGATCTCGACCCCTTGGAACTAGTACTTCATTTGATCTTTATCTTCCTTCACCCTTGGTGCTTTAGTAGGATTCTTTCCTTTCTCTTTCTCTATGGGTGCTCCTAATGGTCCCGTAGCTAATTCCATAAATCCTACACAAGAGACTACAGTAAGCACATTCATAAAGAATCGAAAGCGTTAGCTAAATCTTGCAAAATAGGGGTCAATTCCATCAATATGACATTAAAGTTCATAAACTCCATTAAAGGTCATCATTTGACGCTCATTAGGGGCAATTAGAGCAATGTGGGCCCAGGGATGTGGGTTTCGTTGGGCTGGTAGTCGATCGGGGTGACTTGGAGAAGGGTGGTGTTGGGGACATGGTGGCCCGCAAATGCCCACCCGCACTCAGATTTCTACAGTTGAGGATTGGTCATCAATCAATTCCTAAAGGTATTTGGCATGTGTGAGAATCACTTGGAGACCCTTTTGAGATATTATGTTGACTTCTCGGGTCATGTGGGCTCAAAGCATGCAGAGGCAAGAGGCACCAAGGACACTCAAAACTTGACCATTGAAAAATGGCAGCCTAGAGGCAAAAACCACAGATGGAATTTTATCATGCGGGGCCCGTAGGGAGCTGAGACGACAAGTGTTGGTTCTCTTAGGCTTCAACCATCAAAGGGTTGTGAACAAGGAGATGTAGCAAGATGGCAAGAGTTGGACATTTGGTGACAACAACCATAGGTTGATGGCCCGCACACGGTGGTCTGCACTGTCAGGCCCACTGGAAGGTTTGGCACTGCTCTTTCATTTTGCATGGCGGAAGAGATCATGGGTTCCACCATGCAGAAGGATGGCAGGTTGTGAATAGTGGCCCATAATGAAATTCTTGTGGTGTATTAAGGACTTAGTCATTTTGCATCAAATTTTAAACGAAATCAGTGGGGTCGAAACCTGCACTGCAGGAGGACAAACCTCCATGGCCATTTGGGAAATGACGGAAATAGCAGGGCAACCCATGAAAGGTTTAACACTTAGCACTTTTTTCTTTTATGAATTGGACAACAAATGGGATAGCGGAATCCATAGGGCAGGTAGATGGAGAAGCTTCACAATTTTTAGGATAGTCGTTGATACGACGGTGAAGAGCGAACGATAGCCCAAAGATGACTTACATGCAGTTTATTTTCTTTGGCGACAAAGACCCTAGTGGAACCCACAACATGGGAGGGTAGCAATGGATAGTCATTCTTGGAATGGTGGAAAGGTGATGGCTTCCCATACACAATAGTCTGCAAAAGTGGATCTGTAAGGGTCGATGGCTGGAGGGAGTTTTCATTGAAGTGTTTGCATTTTTTATGGTGACCAGGAAGGTTCGGCTACAAAGGGTTCATGGCCCTGATGAAGAACAACAATAGAGGTACAAATTTTTGCATAGGCCCTAGAGGCTGAATTTAATAGTTTTCAATTTCTTTAAATTCATGGGTTTGTGTAGAATGAGGAGGTGTTCTTAGCCATTTATAAATTTAATAAGTTTTCCCTTTAATATTTTAATATTTAAAAACTTTACTCAAAATAATGCGAGGGTTGGGAAATGGTGAAATCACCTAAGAAACCCAAAGAAGAAATCAATGAGGTTCAATGCTTGAAGCATCTAGGAGATCTTGCAGATCCAAAGGTGGCGGTGCTAGGCAAAGCTTTAAAAAAAATCTAACTAGCAAGGAAAATGACTGGTGAAAGGTCCTATTTATAGGATTTCATGTATTTATGACATGCATTTATGGTAGGTACGATGGCAGTTGGGGGCACTGGGTGCAGGATTCAACACAAAGGTGGTAGGAATGGTGGGGCCTACAAGGCAGATGGAAGTCAAGACAATGCCACTAGATTCTAAAAAGGGGCAACGATAGAGGGCACAGGGCCTGCCATGCGAACGAATGCCCTAGATCAGCCTCTATCAGAATGGCGAGCACAAGGCAGAAACCTATAGGGAGCAGCCTGCAACTACAGACCCGCAGAAGGTGAAGGACACTAGTTTGAAAGCCAAAGGAAAACTACCAAGGGAAACTTGCAAAAGCCAAAGACTTACAATTTTTTCGGGTGGTAAACTTCGTCAACTTAAGATGATGACTTTTAGGGTCCTTGACCATTTTGAGGCTCAAAAATAGGGGTACGCAAAATGAGGAAAAGCAAAAATTAACCCATTCAAAGCAGAAAGAGAGGGTCCTCATTCAGAATGGGGTGTGTGTTATAGGCACAACAAATGGTGCCTCTACTAGGAGAACGCTCTTGAGCATTTTAAAGATAAAGAATCATTCAGAACCCAGAATCTCTAGTTTTGCAAACCACAAGCCAATTTTTAGAAGTGAACTAGGAGCTCAAAGGAGGATAGGATCCTTAGTTGAATCAAGGTACAGAAATATATCAGAAGTGAGTGCATAGTGAATTCATTCCTTTTCCTCAAAGACCATACAAACAGTCATTGATCAAGTGAAGGAAAGCTACATAAGTTATCTAACCCCAAAAGTAACCTAACATTGCTTCACTTCCAGTTAGGTGTCCATAGCCCCGACGGCATTATCATTATGACCCCACAAACATTGCTCTATTTCTAGTCAGGTGTCCATAGCCCTGATAGAGTTATTCATACATCGACACAATTGCATATTTTAATTTTTCTTACTTTCTTTTTCTTTTCTTGATATTTTATTTTTGGTACTCTTTTCTTGTTTTTCTCAACTGCGTAAGCACTAAACCTCACGATGGGTTTGGAATCACAATGGTCACTGGAGCAGACTTAAGATTTTTCACTTTCCTAGCCCTCCTAACAGTTACTATATAGCTCCATGGAAACAATTAAAGTGTGTTTTTCATGTATAATTCAAGATAAGTGTAAAAGGATTCAAGCAATGGTCCCTTCCTAGGTCTAATCAGAGTTCAAATAAGGAAAAAAGCTTCACAAAGGTGGTTGGAAACCAATAGTTATGAGTGAAGATTAGTCCAGAGAAAAAACAAGAGTGGGCAGAAAAGTGAACCATTTGTTAGGCTGAGCATGACCACCACATCAAGAATAGAGACACCCTCAGCAAAATAAAACAGCCAGGAAATGAGCAAAAGCAAAATAAAAAGCACAACAACAAAGAAAAGGAAACCTAAACTAACCTATATACAACTATATACAAAGGAAAGCTTTGGAAGCGTAGGAAAGGAAATAGTGCTTGAGATGTTGTCTATTGATAGGAAATGGGACATCCTCTCCAGTGAGCATTTTGAGATGAAAGACATTATCTCCTAAAATTTCTAAAACCTGAAAGGGGCCAAGCTAGAGCTTGTCGAATTTGTCATGTCCCCCCTTCTTTTCATGGGTCTTGTCCCAAAAAATGATCAAATCGAAAATTCTAAAGGCCTTTACTTTGGCTCGACGATCGAACCATCTTTTGACTATGCCCTGGTGTTTGGAAAAAAATTCAAGTGCTCTATCACGGACTTCTTCTAAATTTAGCAATTCAGCCAGACAGGCTTCTCAGTGGTCTCCCTCCTCATAATATGAGTTGAGAAACTAGAGGGTGGGGATCTTTAGATGGATGGGAAAGACAAGCTCTAGTCCATAGACTAGATGTAATGGGGAATCACCTAGGTAAGCCTTGTGGCATGTGTGATCTTCCCAAAGGGAAAAACGTAGCTGGGTGTGCCAATATTTTGGGTTCTTATCAAGTAGCTTTTTAATCATAGTGATCATATTTTTGTTTGTAGACTCGGCCAAGCCATTGCCTTGGGGGTAATAGTTGGATGAGAATTTAAGTGCAAACCTGTAATCAAAGGCCCAACTAGAAAATTTAAGCGAGGAGAAGGTGAGGCCATTATCACACACAATAGTATAGGGACAACTAAAGCGATTTAAAATAAAACTTTCTAGAAAATTAGTTACCACCTCAATAGTGCATTGCCTACATGTTGTTCCTTTAGTCCATCTAGTGCAATAATCAGTAGCAATCAGAATGTACCTATGCCCTAAAAAGGATGGTGAGCTTACCGAACCAACGAAGTCAAGGCCCCATTGAGCAAATGGTCTTACCTCTAGAACCAATTGAAGTGGAAGAGCAACATTTCTTTCTCTAGCAGTAGTAGTCTGGCAGATGTGAAAGGTTCTGACATGGTTATGTGCATCTTTGAACACTGTCGGCCAGTAGTACCCGACCTTCAATATTTGATGAGTAGTGGAAGGGCCAAATCTATGGCCGGTGCCAAATTTTTCATGAAACTCCTTCATTAATCACACTTCTTCTCCTGTGTCGAGGCATCTAAGATAGATCTCTTCATGATTTCTCTTATATAGTATAGATCCTTGTAGCATATAGCATCTTCTCTTCACCCTTAGATCATGTTTTTGTACTCCTTGCAATCGAGATGGGAACTTTTGATTTAGCAAATAATAAATGATATCATCATACCACTCTCTAGGAGAAACATCCTCCAATTGGTATTGTTGCATGGTGAGCTCAGGTTTGACTTAGCTATTGTTTCAGCTATCATTTTTGTGAGGGCCTACTCTCAAACTAGCCTCATGGGTTGAATCTCCATGTCATACTCTTGTAATAAAGTAACCCACTTAGCTCTTCTTTCTCCCAACTTATTCTACATTAACAAAGTCTTAACTATTGGGTCAAGCATGATTACAAAAAAATTATTCCAAAAAATGTAGTGTCAGAATTTCTTAACTCCTCTGAATAAGGCGTATGCCTACTTCTCAAAATTATGGTATCTTAGTTTTGCATATTTTAGTGGAGTAATCATGAAGGTGATTTGATGCTCATTTCTCTTGTCATATTTCTAAGTCAATATGTTGGCACAAGAGTGATCTGAAGAAAATGAATAAATATAAAATGGTTTCAAGTAATCTAGGTTGACTAGCACTGGTGCATTAGCAATCTCTTTCTTAATCTCTTCAAAGTCTTGCTTGGCCTTTGGTGTCCATTCAACTTTGGCATCTTGTTTTAGCATAGCATTCAATTGTTTGACTATCTCAACAAAACTTGTGATAAATTTTTTGACAAAGTTTATCTTTCCAAAGAAAGACTTCAATTCTTTCTTCATGCCTAGCAGCTGAATTTTCATTATAGCTTGGATATGCTCGGGTTCTATTGAGATACATTTTTTTGAGAGGACATTCCCCAACAACTTTTCGTCAGACTCCGAAGATTCACTTCTTTGGATTCAAATAAATGCCGAACTCTTTGCATCTCTAGAATATCTTACATAGATTAGAGACATGATCTCCTCTATTATTCAAAAACACCGTAAGATCATCCATATAAATAATTATGCATTTTCCAGTTATTTTCTTGAAGGTGATGTCCATCATGCATTGGAAGGTGGCACCAGCGTTGATTAATCCAAATGACATTCTTTTACATGCAAAATTTCCCTATTTTGTGGTGAATGTTTTTTTATGCCTATCTTCATATTGCAACATCACTTGATTGTATCTTGAGTAACCATCCAGAAAGGACATCATCTGAGATCTGTTGACTATTTTCAATACATCATCTAGTGAAGGCACTGGATAGTTGTCCTTCTTTGAAGCTCTATTCAAGTTGTGGAAGCCCACACACAACCTGATTTCTCAATTCTTTTTCCTAAATGGAACCAAATTTTCTACCCAAGTAGGTGCTTGACTGGGAAAATAATCCTTGTAGATAGCAGTTTTTGTACTTCTTTGTAAATGATAGGCTCGAGTAGTCTATTGATTGGATGTTCGCACTACCTAAAGGGTCTAACATCTGGCCTAAGAGGAATGGTATGAGTAATGATCGAGGTTTCATACATCTTCAAGTCCTCATAACTCCAGGAAATCACATCATAATAGGTATGTAGGGCATCAACGATCCCTTTTCTCTCTTTTGGTGTGCACATTTTTCCAATAAAAAAATTATTGGCTTCTTAAGTCATCCCTAAGTTGTGAGCATCACATTGATTATTAATGGAGTCCTTCATTTGTTGGTCATGATCCCTTATCTGATCTAAATCAAATATCCTCTCTAAATAGACCATAGCTCGAGGTATAATGTTTGTCTTGAGATTGATCACACCGTCTATATCCAATTCAGCCTCTTCAACCTCCACTTCATCAATGATTTGGGTTGCGAACACATCGGAGATGGTAATGAAATCTGGTATATGTTTGTCTTCATTGAACACTTGGAAATTGGTAATATTGTTTGGCACTGATGGTGTGGAAGTAAGCTCAACAGTGAATTTTTTTAGCCTAGACAGGGAGAGGGGCTGCAAGGTACTAGTCGCTTGGGCTAAGGCATCAGCAATATAATTCTTAGCATGAGGTGTCAGCTGGATGTTGAATGCATCTAACCCTTCTATGAGATCCCATACCCTATGCCTATAATTTTCTAGTCTCCTATCATGGCAGGAATACAATTTCCTTACTTGCTTTATGACTAGCTTAGAGTCGCCAAACACTTGTAGCATTTTGATCTTCTTTCTTAATGTCATTAGGAGACCAAGTACTAAAGCCTCATACTCTACTACATTATTTGTGCAATAAAATTGAATTATGTGGGAAAAAAAGTATGCCTTACCTATAGGGTTGATTAGCTCGAAACCGGCTTTGGCTCCTTGCTTGGATTTGGACCCATCAAAGTGCAATGTCCAGAACTTGGAAGAATCCTTGATCTTGGAACCCACAGATTTTGCTTTTATAATTGGTAGTGTATTTACTTCAGCTACCTTGGAAGTTTGCATAGACTCAACATGGCCTTGATCTGGCTGTACCATTTTAAGTTCCCCTTTTGGGGTGACCTGTCCTTTTATATGCTCAATTGATGTTTGGCCTAGCCAACATTTGAATTTAGAGTGGGTAGCATTATGTACCATGTGCCAACTGGGCAAGAGGAGCTCCCGAAAGTTCATTCTTGTGCCCAAGTTGAGCTGATCTTGCATGCATTTCTCCATAAAATCTTGGAATCCAACTAGCAATCTAAGATTATCATCCTCATAGGAGTCTTCATCATCGGATTCAATTAATATCTCTATACTTTTAGGCATGTGGGCCAAGCTAATAGGCGGACTATATAGCACAAGAAGGACCTCTTCAGCCACTTCTTCATAAAATTCTTGCTCATCTAGGTATTCCATAAGGTAGTAATTTCCCAACTCAGTTTCAGCAAACAACACCTCATTTGTGTTATTGTACTCTATAATCATAAATTTCATACGAGGCTCCCTCTCGATACAGATCTAATTTGGAAACCCTTTCCATGGCAGCCATAGGTGAGAATAGTTGGTGGCGGCATATCCATTCAATGCCCAGGTGAAATTCCTTCATAAAATGATGCCATAAGTGTTAGGGATATCCACAACTTGAATATCAATTGTTTGTTGCACCCTCGGATCACTAGCAATTTGCATAGGTACTCTATTAATTTCTCTAACTATGTTGATCTTTTTCTTATCTAGTTGTGTCACCTTATGTTGAGAGGGGGTTGGGACTATTTCCAAAGCCTAGCACACCTCCAAATTCATGACATTGGTGAAAGCTCATGAATCAAGCAAGCAATTATGCAGATTCTTTCCAAGAATCCTAATGGTGGTTAGGAAGGGAGGAGTCTCTAGCTTACCTTGAAATAGACCTCCTGAAATGTCAACTTGGGCTACCTGACCCTTGTCTTTATCATTATTCTTGTTTTGGGTTTGGGCTTGATCTTGTTCTTTAGTAGGTTGTTTGTTTGCTTGTTGAGCTGAAGGCTGGTATGTTTTCTTTCCAAATATCTATCGTATGACAGGCTCATTTTGTGAATCATCAAAGGAGACCCTCTTGGTAGGTACCTCCAGGGATGACTTGGATGAAGGAGTCCCATTGAGCATTTTAAAGAAGGCATTACTAATTGCTGGTAATTTAAGCAATTCAAAGGCGGATAGGCTCAGCTTAACCTTCTTGAATTATTATGTTATGTACTCCCCCATTTGTTCAATTTCAGCTTCAAAAGGAGTGCTTTGGGAGGAGCCAGCAAGTTGACCTTTTTGTATGTTCTTGTTGAAGTAATGAGTGGGCACATGGGGATAACCTAGGTTATTACTGGCATCTAGGTCAAGAGGAGTGCTAAAATTATTAGGCGGGGTAGAGGTTGTGAAAGGGCCCCCTACATTTCTATTTCTCAAATCATAGGGCATTGGCCTTTGGTGAAACATTTAAACTTCATCCTATCTACTGAATTAAAGAGTTGAGACAAGGGGCTTTCGTTACTTACCTCTTCTACTTTTGTCATTGTTTGGGGTAGCAATCTCCTTCTCAGGTACATTTCTCTTGCCTTTTGGGAAAGGATCTTGATTAACAACCAGCACCAAGGAATCATATGGTTCAGATGGGATAATGTCTCTACAACCCGAACTATCGACAGCATTCTAAACTTCTATTTGGAAAATCTCAGCGACCGTTTGGAACTCTGGACAGTCCAACTCAGAGTGTCGGCTTATCTTCTGAATGTGGCACCAATTGGATAAGGGAGCCTCTACCAAGTATACCCTACTCATTGTCTCGTCATTGCTGGTTGGTTCATCAAGTAGTGTGGGAACACCAGCATTATTTGGTTGTGTGTTACACGCTCAGTTTTGTCTTTGTGAGGGTCTTTTGTCAAATTTTTGTCCCGAATTTTGGCCTCTCTCATAATTTTGTCTGGAAGAAGCACCCACATCACAGTTGTCACAGTTGAGGTTGGATTGAATGCTTCATTGAGAGGCTTCCAGATGGTTATTTTGATTCCTCAAGTGTGTCATTTTAGTTGACATCATTTTAATCATTTCTATCAGCTCATCTATGTGATCCTTTTCTGCATTATTTGGTTGCGAGGCTGAATTCTGAAGGAAAACCGGTTGCACAGTTGGTTGATTTTGTTGAACGAGTGGGAACTCATAATTTTGGAGGTACACCGAAACTTGGGGAAATTGAGAGTAAACATGTTGTGGATGCAAGTATTGAGGTATGGGAGATGCTTGATTCAATGGTCGCCCCGGGTGAGCCACTATCGGGAGTTGAGGAATCTAGTTCACCAAGGGTGTTTGATGCGCCAAGGTTTGGGTAATCCCCTTAATTTGATTTGGATGGGCAACTAGCCCTAAAGATGGTAGCAGACCAGCAATGTGTTGTCCTAAATTTGTGTTGGCCGCAACTTCTTATGTATAGGCCTCCACCAACTGAGTTGGTTGCGGATGCATTCTTTTCACCCATACGGAGGTGAGGTTGTCCAAGTTTGCATAGTATACTACGTGGGAAGATGCATCATCAACCACATAAGGTGTATGCAACCTCATGTATTCTTAGTGAAATCTATCAGTGAAGGAGTTGATTGGCTCATTGACTTCCCTTCGTATGGCCATGAACTCCTGGTATAACTTAGAAGGGTTGAATTGGATCTTGAATTTTTGTAAGAAGGCATTCTTTAATAGATCCCAAGTAGTTATGGTTCTTGTTGGCAATTGAACATACCAATAGAAGGCCTCCTCCCCCAAGGAATAAGGGAAGACCCTACATGCCATGTCTTCATGTTGAATTTTCATATCTTTCAAGGTTGTTTGAAAGATCTTAATGTGTTCTTTTGTTGTCCTCTGCATATCTCAAGGATTGAACTTAGTGCAAAATCCCTTCGGATTCTTTGGCATATCATGGTAAACATTAAAGGATAGAGTGGATGGGTTGTTACCCAACCACACCATGGGAGGCGAAGGTGGAGGAGGGTGCACCAGATTGACTATAGGTTGCAAAGGGGTAGCAATAGCTGCTAGTATAGTTCCCAGGAAAGGAGGTGCATTGGGTTGGAAGGCAGTGCCTTGGCTATGGGAGATGGAAGCCTGGAAGGCAGTTTGGAGTGGCTGGGAAGAGGAAGGTTCTGCCAAAGGTGAATGAGAAGGTGAGGTCAAATGGAAGGAAGGAGAAGGTGGAGATGGAGGTGAAGTGGGCCAATTGGATGTGTCAGAGGAAAAATCTTCCCCTCTTTTAGCTCTCTTAACCTTGGTGAGGGGTGGTAGATCTTGGAACTCCCCTTTGTTTGGTGCAGAACTTAACACTCTATGGAACCTCTCAGGGGAGAAGGAACCAATTTGATCTAGCTTAGCAAAAGGAAGGCCCTCCTTCTAGCATCAGTTTGTTGATGGGGGTTTTTCACTTTCTCAACATAGGCAACACACAAGTGCAATACCTCTCTTGAAAGATAACTTCCTACAACAAGTTGCAGAAAATTATCCCAAGGTCTCTCGAGTGTCAGGTCATGACTTGCAAAAATAGTTCAGTTGATTGATGTCATTTTTTGGTAATCACAAAGGGAATTTATGGTTTACTAAGCTGGAAAGACTTGGATCTTGAAATGGAGTTTCCTATGATTCTGGAAATGGAATGCACTTGTTGCAAATTCAAAACAACACTCTAAAACTCCACTTTCGGCATCAAATTTAGCTTTGGAAGGATGTTGGAATCTTTTTTTAACATCTATTTCAAAGAAAGGTCAAAAGGGAAAAGAAATAAAAGGGTTCCTAGACCTGAAATTATTGATGAACAGTGATAATGGAGGATGCTACAGTGGATAGCTTTCCCATAACTGAGTTCCACTTAACCAAAATGCATAGTATCATGAAACTAGTGCTATCTTCCAAGGTCTACACATTTTCAACTATTCATTCACCATAAAGCATGAATAAAAGATGAAGTTTGAGTGCAACAGAGAGTTTTATGTTCAAACTAGCTTTACACTATTGTTCATCATCAATAAACATCAAAAGGCATGAACATGGAAAGCATCAACACAATAGCATTATTCAAAATCAATGGACAACATCAACTAAACTACTACAACTACTTGAAAACACTAAGAACAACAATATAAAAATAACTAAATCTATCAAATATGAGGAGAAGAATCATGCAACATGAGAGAAACTCAAGAATCCACCAAAAGCAATGAGATTCTATTAAAATTTCAGCAGCATGTCTTTACAACAACTCAACTCTCTCTTAAAATGAGAGAAGGGACCCCTATTTATAGTTTTCAAAAATTGAAATGAGTGGCCAGGATTCATTCTCATTGTGTGGCAAAGATTCATTTACATTAGGGTTTCACCTACCCCCAAATATATAAGAATTTAAAATACAACTTTGTCTTATTCCTATTTTATCTTGTAGTGGTTGCCTTGGCACTATAGCTGTAGCACTTTTGTCTTCTAGTGGATTGCCCTTTTCAACAACACTTTCAAGAACTCATCATCAATTACTTGTTTTCCAGCCTCCTTTTATAGAGTGTTATATTCCACAAACTTCCCAATCAATGCCTAGAGCTTATCCCACTCCATTATATCGGATTGGAGCACTTGGAATAATAACTTCTTTGATTTGTCTTTGATCAGCTCCCAGTTCTTTGTGCACTTGGGCGTGGCTTTAACCATTTTCTCAGACTAGACGAAGGCTCTGGTACTGAAATCCATGAAGTCTAGCATGAGTGAATTTGCTGCCCCTTGCTCCATTTTCTTGTGGAAGTGTGTCCTAATCTTCTCTAGATCGACCTCCAGCACTAGCATCTCATAATCAGTCATTAATTTGAGGTAATCCTGAGCATCTGCCCTATGTTCCTTGGCCCATTCAAGGTTGAGCTTGACTTCGTGCAACACTCTTTACAAGACATCTTTTCTATGGTCTAGGGCCATTTTCCATGTTTCCACCAACTAGTTATCATCATTGGGCAGATTCAACTCCTTTCCCCGTGTCTTTTTCGGCATCTTGAGAATAGCTTTGAGCTTAGGATAGGTAATCCTATACAGCTCAGTGAAGCAATGGCATATTTTCTTCGTGCCTTCTAGCTATTTCTGCACTTCTCATAACTTATTGGTCATTTGGATAGCATGGCCTGTACCTATATCACCATTGTAGAGCCTCCATCTGAACCAATCAGTCCTAGTCGTAGCCTTAGTCCAATTCTTCAGCTTTTCCATCTAGGAGAGTTCTTCTTGGGAAATGAGTGAGGGCATGGAGGATGTAGTCTGAGCTTCCTCTTCCAGGGATTTCCATTGCTAGATGTAGGTGTTAGAAACCAAGATCAGACATGCAAACCATAAAAGCCTTCCATAGAAGAGAAAAATAGAAAAAAGCAAGAGCTTTGCATGAAGATGTGCAAATTGATATTATTCAGAATTGAAAAATTACAATGAGATGAATTTCTTTATAAAATAAATGTATGCACAACCCTAATGTTGACATAAAAATAGCTCAAATAAATAAATCTTACTTATTAATTAAGTAAAGTAATTATTACCTAAGTAAACTTAATTAAGTGTAATTAAATAATGAAGTACACCAACACCCTCCCTTAAGTGCAACTTAGGGAGACTAAAAAATCATGCATCTAAAAATAAGATGAATGCAAGAAAGCATGAATGCGTTCTGGCAACAAGGCTTGATCAGGTACCCATGTACAAATTAAATGAAAGAGAAAAAGGAGAAAAAACAATCAGACAAACCCCCCCTCAATATGATGACCTACTACAAAGAAGCACTGGAAAAACATTGTGGAGTAACACTGGAACCTAAATCCAAAAAGCAAGGAAAGATACTTATGTTTACTACTAAAACCAAATGAGAATCACTAATTGACTCAAGGAATCATGAAAAAGCAACAACAGACCCGATGCCACGGAACACTGGAAAACTCACAAACTGGTACAACCCTTGAATATGTGAAGCAATAGTAGATGAATAAATTCCCCCCATAAGAGGGAATGATATGATGAAATAATTTGGAAGCTATGTGTATCTCGATGCCGATGTCAAACTATGACTAAAACTTATCCATAGGAGCAAGTACCATGAAGATTCTGGAATAGTAACCATAAATTTAATGCCCCTCAAACTGAGATGTGACCCAATGTGAATCTGATACGATTCAGGATCATTAACCATAGGCTCTCAATCTGAGATGTGAACCAATGTGAATCTAATATGTGTCAAGCTATGAGCAAGATGTGGACAAAAGAAACTAAGAATCTAGATACAACCCATGTGAGTTGTCATAAAAATCAAGATGAGATCAAAATGCAACTACACTCTAATTAGATTATTATGCAAGAAATCCCCCTTATGGAACTTTATATCAGTTTATTTATTACAATAACCCATGATTGTAAAAGGAGAGAACGCAAAACATGAATAAACTAAAGAGAAAATGAAAAACTAGAGCATGAGAACAAAAAATAGAGTGCATGCACAAACCAAAGTTCACATCTATTTCCCTAATAAAAATGGACCTTAGATCTATGTAGAGGACTGAACCAGCTTTCCAATACCACAAGAATGGGGAAAAAAGGATAAACAAGTCAAAAGATATTCCCTCTGAAGTGAAAAATGTTTCATCTGAGTTCAAAGGCCTACAAAATAAATCTAGAGCAAAATCATCATGCCACGAAAACCGAAGCAGCATGAAAATCGAAAGGGCATGGAAATTGAGGCAAAATGGCACAAAAAATGAGGCAAAAAATAATACTTTGGACCCCAAAAAAATATGGCACAAAAATCGATGCAAATAGCATAGAAATTGAGGCATCTATATGGTCATACGGATTTTCCTGGCAGCAATTTTGAAAATCCCTAAAACTACAAAAAATTAATTTTCAAAAAACCCTATCATATTTTATATGAAAATAGGGGTTTTTGGGCTTTCTTAGTGCAACTAAGAGGTCCATTTTGCAGTAGAATGCACCATTTGAGATATCAAGGTCAAAATTTCTCAAAAATACATTAGAAAACCCTCTGATATGGCAAAAAACTGCTAAAATAAGCTCAAGGTATGAAACCCTCGAGGAACTCTGAATGTGCTCTGCAATTAATTTCTCAAAAAACTGAGAAGGTGCTACAAATCAAGGCTCTAATACTATGCTAGAAACCAAGATCAGACATGCAAACTAAAAAAGCCTTCCATAGAAGAGAAAAATAGAAAAAAGTAAGAGCTTTGCATGAAGATGTGCAAATTGATATTATTCAAAATTGAGAAATTACAATGAGATGAATTTCTTTATAAAAGCAATGTATGCATAACCCTAATGTTGACCCAAAAATAGCTCAACTAAATAAAGCTTACTTATTAATTAAGTAAACTAATTATTAACTAAGTAAAACCTAAGTAAACTTAATAAAGTGTAATTAAATAATTAATTACACCAATAGTAGGCACTAAGGTCTACCACCTATGTCTTTAGTTCCTCTTTAAAGGATTGGTCCTTGCTCATTTTCTTGACAATTGTGGCTACCGATCCCTGGAACTTATCAATTTTATGCCCTCTCAAAGCAGTACCCAAGTTGATGGTGGAAATGGTGTAGCTGACACCAGCCTCCTTGTATGTCACTGGGGTGGCAACTTGTACTGTTCTCGATCCTGAAGCATAAACTACAATGTGAGAGCAGACTCTCAACTTCATTTCTTTCTTTGTCCTCATTTGTGCTCAAGATAATTTAGGATCCATGGGGATGGGGGTCTTCTTTTGTATTTTCTTCTCTAACCAATCTAGCATTTGAGTCCCTCCCCTAGGTGATTCTTGGTCACTTTCTTCTTCATGGAGTTGTTTTTCTTCATGGCCCGGGGCCTCTTGTTCGGTCTTTTCTTCTTCGTCAGAATCCTCAATTCGCATAGCCTTTTCTTGATCTATCTCGGTGATGGCTATGTTTTCTTTAGAAACTTCCTCTTCTTGAGGGATACTCTCTTCCTCTTGTTCAAGCTCATGGTGCTCAGATTCAAGACTCTTTGTAGGTGCATCTTTTGATTTTTCTTCCTCCTTTTCTATTTCTTTCTCTTCTTCATTCTTCTTAGAAGGCACCTCTTCTTCAAGGACCTTTTCTTGGCCAATCTACAAAGGCTCCTTCGGTATCTCCATGTTCACTTTAGTATCTTCCTTTCTTTTTGAAGGAGGCCTCTCTGATTCGACCTCTTCACCTTTTTTTTTGAGCTGCTGGGACATCACATCTTCTAATTCTTAATCTGAGGTCTCGATTATGTATTTCATGTTGAGAGCTTCAACATCCTCCTCCAAATATTATAACTCCTCATCATGAGTTGCCACCTTATCAAGATTAATTGTTAGCCCACCCTCTCGATGTTCAAAGTAGGGCTCCTTGGGCTCCTCCACTATGCTCTTGCCAACTTATTTTTGGTGTCTCTCCATTTCTTGGGAGATTCTCATCATGGCTTCCATCGTTGGTGGCCCTAGAGGCAATGGAGGAATGGGAAAGCCAGAAGAAATTTGAACCATTAGAGCTTGGATGGTGGGATTCATGATCACCCCTTAAATTGTAGAAGGAACACCCTGCATATATTTGGTGAAATCTTCTCGAAAGGTGAGTTGGGGGATAGTAGCAGTTGCAAGCACCGGAGTGGAGAGGATAGGAAGCAGAGGAGGCAACAAGGAATTCGAAGGTGGGGATGTAGTGGCCAAGGAGGAATCAAGCACTACCACGGGAGCCATTGGCAGGGTGGAAGAGAAGTGGATGGAAATGTCCATAGTGGGCGGAGATGAAATAGGCAATGCCTGTGAAGCGGTAGGAGGTGGATTGGTAGCAACAAAAATGGTAGCAACGGGAGAAAAAATGATCGATGGTGAGTGCGGCTTTATAATTTCTTCTTCTTCTTCTCCCTCATGTTGAGGGTCTTCCTCAATATTTGGCATTTATGTAGTAAATCCCCTCATCTTCTTTGCCTTCTTAGAGGGTTCTCCCTTTGTGGCCTTTCTTGAGTAGACCTTATGCTTGGGATGGAATCCAGACACATCCTTCCTCTTTCTCGATCTTGTGGTTGGAGGGGACTTTGGTGCTTCTTTAGTAGAGGTAGCTGCAACTCCACTATTAGTTTCACTTGAGAGCTCATCCTTGAGCTTGCCATAAGTTAATGTTGCACCTTGCACCTTAATTTGTGCAACCTAGGCATCTACACATTGCTTAGTTCTATCTACGATTGGTTGTGTAACTACATCGAGTTCATTGACCTCTCCCTCATTCCAGTCTATCAGTGGTAGTGGCAAGTTAGCCACAGCATCGAATCTTAGATCAAGGATTGCATCCTCTTCTTCAACTACCTGGTTGATCACTAGAAAAAAATTGATTGATTTGACAAACTAGGTCCTTAACTGCATATAGCGTCTCATCCTTATTTCTTTGTCATCTTGACAATTGGCCCAAAATTCCTCAAGGTATGGTTGATGAGCATACTACCTTCCAACATACTTCTTCAATTTTCCATAGGGATCCATCCTTGGCCTAGTTGTGTGGAGTTCCAGGTTATACTCCACAATCTCCTTTTCTAAGTAATCCACCCATTGAATGGCATGACAGAAATACATTCCTTGTACGAATGTGAGGGGATATGGTATGGTCGCTCTGTGCTTATCACTCAATAGAGTATGAGCATTATGTAGTTGTCTTGTGACCTCTAGCAAGATCATCCACTCATTGGGGTATCATGGTAGCTTGTAAGGTTTATCAGATAAACCTTATGTTCTTATGTACGTGAACTTTGGGAACTATATAAATAGGTACCCAAAACTTTGAATGAATTCCCTTGCATTGTGTGTAATTCTTCTTTCAAAATCATCCTTGAGAAGCCTAATAATATGCCCAATAAAGGCATCGTTCACCCTCAGATAATCCTTCTTAAAATTCATGTACTACAGCTGAGGGTATCTATCATACATCTTAAGGTCTCGGTTGGGATCCAGATTGTGTGCAATGAGGCCTTTGTAAGGAAACGTGTTGGAAAGCATATAGACCAAGTAGGTCATGTAGAACTAGGAGGTCTTATTTACAGCCATCATTTGGCTATGAAGGTTGTCACTAATAATCTTAGGTCAGTGGAACTTGGTTTTTCCTTGGATGATCTCCTCTATGAAGCAGAACATCCACTCTTGTAAATAGGCAGCAGTGGGGAGTCCCATTACCCTATTGAGAAGAGTGACCAAGTCATGGTACTCCTCGTGGAAATCACTTCTTAAAATCTCTTGGGGCACTTTAGTTGTGTTTCCCCTCTTTTCCTTCAACCAATTTTTGTTGATTAGTTTCTTGCATGCCAATGGATCTACCTTCCACATACTATCGGCAACCTCTTTCTTTGTGTCATCCATTTTATCAAACATGGGAATGTGGAATGCATGGCCTATAGACCTGGTAGATAAATCTTCCAATACTCTACAATCATGATATATAATCTTCTTGCTATTGTGGTAACATTCTCTTCAGGCCATTACCAACTCTAGGGCAATGAGCATGGGATGGAAATCAACCACCTTAGTGAGGCCACTTTTCCTAATTTTTAGGGTGTTTTATGTTTTCGAGCTAATTGTCTCCCTTTGTCTAAATTCATCCATGTTGACATGTAGAATGTTGGTGTATGATATGGTGCCCCAGTTTGAGGTGACCTTGGAAGTGATCTTGACCCCTTGGAACTGGTACTTCATTTAATCGGTATCTTCCTTGCCCCTTGGTGCTTTAGCAAGCTTCTTTCCTTTCTCTTTCTCTATGGGCGCTCCCGATGGTCTTGTAGCTAATTCCATAAATATTGCACAAGAGACTATAGGAAGCACATTCATAAATAATTGGAAGCATTAGCTAAATCCTACAAAATAGGGGTCAGTTCCATCAATATGTCATTAAAGTTCATAAAATCCATTAAAGTTCATCGTTTGATGCTCATTAGGGGCATTTAGAGCAATGCGGGCCTAGGGATGTGGGTTTCCATGGGCTACCAGTCATTCAAGGTGAGTTGGAGAAGGGTGACATTGGGTACATGGCAACCCACAGATGGCCACCCACACTCAGATTTCCACAGTCGAGGATTGGTCATCAATCGATGCCTAAAGGAATTTAGCATGTGCAAAAATCACTTGGAGACCCTTTTGATATATTTTGTTAGCTTCTCAAGTCATGTGGGCTCAAAGCATGCGGAGGCAGGAGACACCAAGGACGCTCAGAACTCTGTCAGTGAAAAGTAGCGGCCAAGAGGTGAAAACCCATAGATTGAATTTAGTTATGCGGGGACTACAGGGAGCTCGGACGGCAGGGGTTGGTTCTCTTAAGATTCCACCATCAGAGGATTGCAAGCAGGGAGATACGGGAGGATTCCAAGAGTTGGACATTCGGCGATGGCGGCCCACACACGGCAATCTACACCGTTGAGCCCATTGGAAGATTTGGCACTACTCTTTCCTTTTGCATAGCAGAGGAGATCACAAGTTTTGCCATGTAAAAGGATGACATGGCACAACTGTTTGAGGACAACGATCAAAGGATGGCAGGCTACAAACGACAACCCATAAGGAAATTCCTATGGCATATTAAGGACTTAGTCATTTTGCCTCAAAGTTAAAAAGGAGACAGCGGGGTCGGAATCCGCACTACGGGAGGACGAACCTCCATGGCCATTGGGAAAAGGCGGCAATAGTAGGGCAGCCCATGGATGGCATCCCATAAAGTTCTACTCGCAAAAGGTTTAACACTTAGCATTTTTTTCTTGTGTAGATCGGATAGAAAATGGGATAGCGAAGTCCATAGTATGGGAAGATGGAGAGGCTTCACCATTTTTAGGATAGTCACCCATACGACGATGAAGAGCAGCAGGAGGTCTATGGACAATGTCACATAGACAAATTAGGTGCAGTTTATTTGCTTTGGCAGTGAAAACCTTGGTGGAACCCACAACGCGGGAGGGTGGCAATGAATAGTCATTCTTGGAATAGCGGCAGGGTGATAGCTTCTTGCATGTGGCAGCCCGCAAGATTAGATTCACAAGGGTCGACGGACGAAAGGAGTTTTCATTGAAGTGTTTGGAGTTTTGATGGTGACCAAGAAGGTGAGGGCCACAAAGGGCTCATGGCCCTAATGAAGAACAATGATAGAGGCACAAAGTTTTGCATGGGCCCTAGAGGCTGATTTTAACAGTTTTCAAGTTTTTAAATTCATGGGTTTATGCGGAATGAGGAGGTATTGTTAGTCGTTTATAGATTTAATGAGTTTTCCCTTTAATATTTTAATATTTTAAAAATTAACTCAAAAGGACACATGTTTTGGGTGGTAGAAAACTCGCTTGAGAAACCCAAAGAAGAAATCGATGAGGTTCAATGCTTGAAGTGTCCAGGAGATCTTGCGGATCCGAAGGTGGTGGCGACAGGCAGAGCTCTAACAAATTTTCAAACTGGTGAGAAAAATAATAGGTCAGAGGTCCTATTTATAGGATTTCATGCATTTATAACCCACATTTATGGCACGTACAGTGGCAGTTGAGGTCGTTGGGTGTGGAATTCAATGTGATGACGGTGGGAATGGCGAAGTCTGCAAGGTGGACGGAAGTCAAGACAACGTCATTAGAGTTCGCAAAGGGGATGGTGATGGAGAATGCAGGGCTTGCCATGCAAGTGAATGCCTTGAGTCGGTTGTCGTCAAAATGGAAAGCATAAGGCAAAAACCTATAGGGAGTGGCCCACAACTACGAACCCATAGAAGGCGAAGGATGCCAGTTTGGAAGCCAAAGGAAAACTGGTAAGGGAAACCTACAAAAGCCAATGACTTAGAATTTTTCGGGGTGGTGAACTTGTTCAATTGAAGATGATGAATTTTAGGGTGCTTGACCATTTTGAGGCTCAAAAATAGGGGCACGCAAAACGAGCGACGACAAAAAATGACCCAAGGAAAAAAAAAAAAAAAAGAGGGTCCCTATTCAAAACGAGGCGTGTGTGCTATAGGCACAATAGTAACCAAATATTAATAATATTTCAAAAACATATAAAGTATAAAAGAGTAGAAATAAGCATGCCAAGTTATGCAAAGCTTGAATTGATCATACTAGATTCCTAGCTTAGCTTTCTCCACAATCATCTTGCAACTTGGCAATTATCACTTGCAATCTCCAAAACTCTCTCTCTCTCTCTCTCTCTCTCTCTCAAAGTATCTCTCATAGCCTCTCACAAAAACCCTCTAAATTTAGAAATTAGATAATAATCAACTCAAAAATCACAACAAGAATGCAGATATGTTCCCCTATTGAGGTAGATAGCTCCTCTATTAATACACAAAGGTCAGAAACTAAACACTAGAAATAGGGTATCAAGAATGACACTTCTCAACTCAAATGGTTCAACTCAGCAAGGTTAAGAAAAGGTGGCAGCTATAATCATTGTGCAATGAACACATACACAATCATGGTGAGTGGGTCGCTTTACTCAAATGAACAATAGGTATGATAATTAGAAATGCAAGGTAATTGTCTTCTATAGGTCGACTTACATAGATAGCTGAACACTTGACTATTTCTCATATTTCATATTACTTCATAATCTGGAATTAATATTGCAAAACAAACTTCTAACCGATTCATGCTTCTCACATGTTGGTGCCACATTGTTTCCTACACACCCCATTCATTTGGCTATTGTTTACAATGACCTAGTCAATAGTTTCTTGTGCATGGATATTCATCTTTTTCCTCTGCATTGACTTAGTCTTGGCAGTTATCTTTACATGTTGGTTGACAAATGATATTATATGCAATGCACTTTACTTCCAGTGCTAGCTTCTTTCCCAATACTCAGCATTTAAAATGCTTTAAACATAATTTCCTACTTTGTGTGCTATTTCCTTATCATTTATGTTGTGTGCAATACTTATCTTAGGCTATGGTTTAATATGCAATGTGTTTGCTAAATAATTTAGCGCTTAAAGAAATCATTGTCATATATATATATCAATTCACAAGTTTATAAAATACATTATTTAACATTCGAATACACATTCAAATATTATAATATTTAATATATTCATACATGTGCATGTATACACATATAAATACATATACAAATGTATATATCATGTCTTGATCTTTAAACACATATATTAATAATCATATCAATTAAAATATATACACATAATGTATATAACACCTTGTCAAATTGATATTCCCATGCATATGGGTAATCCATCCATAAGCATGCGTAGATATGTTCTATCTACATAAACTCATATACGTAATTACTCATGTGTATGATTTTATCTTTGATACATAAATACACACACACATATATATATATTATGTATATATCCTATTGATTAAATATAACACATAAAGAAGAAATCACGTACCACACAATGACTCAACACTTTTAACCCCTAAACAAGAATGTTCAAAAACCACAAACAAGGCTAAAGGTAACTTACTATTTCCCAAACTATTATCATGACTTGACCAAACTAAAAGTGTGTGTGTGAAAGCTCGATTTAGGTCTTTATCAAAGGTTACTAGATCAAGCCCCTCTCTTGAGTGATACTTATCCTCTCTTCTGAAGGCTTTAACCTGTTCCTACATTTAGCTTAGCACATTGCAACAGTAATTAGCCGATCGCAATACAATCATTTGCATCCTATAACATTTGCATCAACAAAGCATTAGAATATTCACATACATATTCTTTCATTGTATTTCATCAATATAGACATAATCATTCATTTAAAAGTAATAACATCTTAATGCATATTTTAGTATTTCATTCTCATACTAAACATATTAAATTCACAACTTGCATTTATCAACACTTTCACTCATGAAGGTAAAATTAACTTAGTATCTATGAAACGGGGTGTAACAGGAAGAGACACTTATGTTTTTTTGGATATGTCTTTCTTTGTTTTTTGTCTATTTATGTTATTTTTGGATATATCTTCTTTTAATTATGTGATATTCATAAAAATAAATGTTATTTTTGTGGAAGTGGTATCTAACCAAATCTAATCTAAATTGGATAATTTGAAATAAAAATACTTTTTTAATTAATTTTTTATTGTTTTTGAATCAACACAATATTCAACATATATAACATTTTTTTTACTATTCAATTACTTTTAGGTTTTTTCCTTTTTACTTCAGGAATGGTTTTTCAAGTTAAGGAAACTCATAATTTCTAACCTTAATTTCACCAATAATAATTAATTTTATTAATTTTATGAATAATATTAGTTTGTTATCAAAGGCATATTTTACACCCAACACCAACTAGAAATTTTGATTTTGTATCATGAGAGTATGTGAGTGGAAAATTTATTTCATGTTTTCAATTCATGGTCCTAATAAGTTATCCTTTAAAAGCCAACTTTTCTCAGTCATGTTTTACCACATGCCATTGTATTTATTGTTTTCTTGGTCGTATTTCATGTAATTTTCTATTAATATTAATTTAGTATAACTTAATAGGACCATGGCCCACTTCTTTCCTTGAGTGGTATCCTTTAAGTAGATAATTAATTATGTCTTTGATTAAATTCAAAATATTCAAGTCTTTATTTTTAATAGCTTTATAGGTTGGTTATTTTTTACCTTTGGATTTGGGATTTAATTTTGTTTTTCCTGTTAAAATGTTTGAGACCCTTCTTGATGGTTTCATATCCCTACATGTGTTTCTTTGATCCTAAATCTACAATTATGACCTTCTATTGAAACTTTAACTTGTGTGTTTCTAATCTTCAAAAACCTACTTGCCTTTGATATCTTGACTTGGTGGTATTTAAAGATATCATTGGAGTCTTTTGTGCTAGAATTTAAATTATCTTGATCAAACCCAAGGAATCAATTTAATGATTTTATAAAGGTCAAATAAAATTTAATAGCCATGCAAGATTGCTAATCAACAATAAATTTGAGGGAATGAAATAACCCTATAAAAAATTTCAAGGGATAAAGCAATAAATTAATAAGGAAAAGTAAATAACCCTAGATAAAGGGCCAAGACAATGCTAGGAAAAAAAACTTTTCAAAATTGGCAAAGAATGTGCAAGTACTTAACTTTATTTGGACTTGGAAATATTTTTTTGTAGATTGAGCTTAACAATCCAATCATGTGCTATTTTATTTGATCTAAGATTGTAATGCTTTAACAAACTACCACTAGATAATGTGTAGTATACTTTGGTTCAATCTTGTAGTTACAAAATTGATCCTTAAATGTGAAAATTTGATCATAAATATGTGGTAATGATCATCTAATGCAACTTCAACTTGTGTTCTTATGATCCAAAAAATAATGTGCTTCTTTGATATTTATACTTGGTGGTATCTAATCATACTATTGGAGTTTGTTTTGCTATCATTTACACCTTAGTCAAACCCCTTGATTTGATAATGATTTGAACAAGTTCAAACATAATTCAAATAGTGATGAAATATACCTATTTTTTCCTTTTCAATATAGATGTTGATACCTGTTGATTCTCTCATGGTCTAATGATTCTCTAATGATTTAATTGATGGGAAAATAGATTAGATGTCTAAAAGGAATTAAGATTTAGTCTTTTATATAAAACCTTAAAATAAAATTTTGAATACTTTGCACTTAATTTAGCAAGTAATAACTAGTTGGAAGTTGGTCACCTTGAGCCCATAGTCAATATTGAATTTAAAATTTTAAAGGTCAAAACCATAATTATAGTTCTAAACTAGATTTTGCACTACACATGGATACTACTCAGGATAAGGAATGGGGAATCTACAAATAATATTAAGATCCTTGGGATGTATGAATTCAAGTATAATCAAGTCTATGAATATTTTCAATCCATCACATAAATTATTAGAAACCCTTGGGTCTTTCTCATCATATACTCAACAAAATGGTAGAAAAAATTTCCCACCTATGTGCTAAAATTAATTTGAATAATCCTCTTATTGATTATTTGGAGATCACATTAGGTAGTATGAACTATATTTAGAAAATAGACTATGAATAACTTCACTTTTTTGTCACACATGTCATGAATTGGACATCTACAAAGATGGGTCCTAGAGCCCCTCAATCCTTTCTTGAGATCCAAGCAATCAATTTAAAGGTAAAATGAAAGGTCCCAATCCAATCTAAAGAGATAGACTCAAATGTATCCATTCCTATGAAACTTCATACTAAGGTATATTTTATTCATCATTAGCATAAGATACTTCTAAAGGTTTTTCTAACAATAGATTTGATTCTCTAAAAAATATTTAGGAATTAGACATAATGAAGCATGATAAGACCCCAGTTGGCTAGGATATGATTGTTTTCAAACTTTGGTACTATACCTAATCCATTTGATATAAATGCATCTTTAGAGATCCAAGAGCTACTAAAAGTAGGTGGTGTCCTCACTTCCAATAACATTGAGAAAATTTATGGACAGCAAGAGGTTGAATGGATACCTTCAATAGGGGTAGATTTTGTCCCTATGGTAGAGATTCAAATGGCATCCTCTACAATAATTTGAGGAAAAATAATATGGTAAAAATAAGGCACTTCCTTTGTTATGGATTTAGGAAAAGAATATTAGGTAATGGGTATTCATTAATTATAAAAGATGGGGTGGAAAAGAGACCGGGAAAAGGTAAAATTGATAGGGGAATTTCTCATGAAATCTAGTGTCATTAAGACATTAGGTACTCACCTTTGTAAGCCCAAAAGAATATTGTGATTTCTTGAAATACTAAGTTTTTGATTAGCACTCCTCTAAAAAAGGTTTATTGGGATCTTGTTCAAGAACATAGGCTACATATTGTCTCTATTTAGGAGACAAATATTTTAATGGAAGATATAGCTAGAATTTCTTCCAGTATTTTGAGAGGGGGTTAATATCAATGTATTGGTGCCCAAGGTACTAGTGGTGGGGTGGATTTCTTATGGGAGCCTCATAAGCTCACTCCTTCTTGGTAGTTAGTGAGTAAAAATTCAGTTTTATTAATGGCTTCATGCTTTGATTTGAGAGAGAATATCTTGTTCACAATTTTTTATGTGCCTAGTGATTTTCTAGGTATGTTTTTGCTTTGGTCCCTGATGCAAGAGCATCCAGGCGGATTGGTAATCAGTATCAACCAAAAATATATATATTTTATTTTCATGTTTAATTTTGCATGTTGGTGTGGGTTGGAGCTTCAAGAGCATCTTGTTTTTTGTTTGAAGGATAAAATATTCATTTACCAATACTTGGATTTTCATCTCAAAAATCAGAGGCCAATAGTGTGTTTAATGTGATTTTATAATTATTGTATTATTTCAAGGCTCGAAGGGTTTAAGGGGGTCAATTGGGATATTGAGTGGAAATTCAAAATAATAATTAATATTCATTATATAAATTTGGATTCATCTATAAGTTTCATAATTCAAGTGACATTTGACATTACATTCTTGCCTTATTGGGTGCTTAAAATGGAGGGAAAGATAGTGAATTTTTAGAAAAATAATGAATGACTCTTCAATTACCAAAGGAGAACGACTTGGTTTCATATTTTCTTCATTTTCAAAATGAATATATATTATCAAGATGTTTGATATGGTAAATAAATATTAACAACACATTTTGGAAGCAAAACTGTCTTTATTTCATTCTTTGTGAAGGAATTTTAGAGGTCAAGTTGAGGGAAATGAAAGAGAAGATTTGGGTGCCACTTTTTGGTGCTTTGTAAGAGTGTATGAAAATATATAATACATCCTTTAATGATTTAAAAAGACAAAAATCAACAGCATCAAGGTTGGAGAAAGATCTAGCAAATTGCTTGTGAGAGTTACATAAGAAAGAGTGCAAAAAAACAGCTTGTGAAGAGAAGAGGAATAGAAGAAGATAAAAGGGATTTTGTAGGTTTGTTTTAGGTGTTCAATGTAGACATGAAGATTAAAGTAAGGATTCAAAAGATAAGTGAAGCAAAGAAGGTTTGAAGACATGGGGATTTGAAGACTCGTGGACAAGATGTTTCTAGAAAAGCTTGTAATTTTTTTTGAATTGTATTCAATGTTCAATCTTCCATATATGTAATTAATATTGAGTAATTTTCATGTATTAATGTGTATTAATGTTGAAATAAATATATGTTTCATATTATTTTTCCATTTATATGTTAATGTGGACTGGATGACATGTTAAGGCTGCAAGATTGGGTAGTTTGATAAGACCCCCTGATCTTGACTGCATTAGTCTCATATTAGATATTTTCATTATTTAGTTCCTATATTCCCCTAGATTTTAGTAGGTTATTTTAACATGTTATAACTAGTCTAGATGAGAAAATTGGGGGAATTGACAATCTTGGCCCATATTTTCTCTTGTTGAGAGACAATATGTATTTTCTTGATTTCGTAGATATGAAGCCAATAAGTAGAGTCTTCACCTAAAATAATAGAAGGTGTGAAAATGAATCTATATCTAAAATACTAGACAAACTTTTAGTCTCTGATATTGTGTTAGTAACAATTGGACTTCATGCTTTTAAATTTGGGGTGGAAAGGGTTTGGTCATTGGCCTATTAAATTTTCTTCCTCATTGTTCTTAATTACTAAAAGTCTTCATTTTAATTTTAGACTTATGAGACTTTGATATTATGATTTGCACAAGCTTATGGATAAATGATATATGGAAGGGAAGCCTACCTTAGAATATTTATGTACTTATTTTTCAAAAGACTTGGTTTTTCCAACTTTAAGCTTGAGAAGTGGAATAGATTCTCTTTTGGGAGTATTTTTAAATTAAGACTAAACTTTAGGAAAAGATAGATAAAATCAATTTTTATAAAAAGGAGGATGGAATGACCAAGGAACTTCTATGGGAATATTTTATTAGTTTTAAAGAACTATCTGAATGGGATCTTTAAGAAAAAAAATGAAAATAGAAATCTCAAATTGATTGACTTCAAGAAGGAGATCAGAACACTTCATTTTTTCATAATTTTTTGAAGGAACATAAAATTGGTAATTTTATAGCTTCCCCCATTTCATCTTAGGGAGAACAAGTGACCTTTCAATATATTTCCAAGGAATCTATTAGGTACTTTTCCTTATTGTTTACAAAGAATGGACCACAGACCATGGAAGAGGAGAGACTCCTAGATTGTATTTCTCCTTTGGTTTTGGAGGATATGAACAAAAATATCATAGATCCCATCTCTATTGAGGATCCTAAAACAATGGATTTCCAAATAAAGAAAGGTATGTCTCCTAGGCCTAATGGTTTTCTTATAGATTTTTCTAGGAAATTTTGAAAAAATAAAATTTAACCTATTAGAAGTTGTTAGGGAATCCCAAAATAATAATTATATGTTAAAAACCATTTATTCTATTTTATTTCCCTAATTCCCAAAATATAAGGGTCTACATCTTTGGATTTTTTCATCCCATCACTATATGTAATGTCACTAATAAGATAATTACCAAGATTATTGAAAAATATTTTAAGAAGTGTTTAGTTTTCTTGATATCACCCGAGCAAGGGGGGTTTTTGAAAGGGAATAAGATCTTGGATTGTATTGTAGTTGTAGAATAATGCATTCATTCTATGTCCACTTCCAAGGAAAATTCTGTGTTCATTAAACTTGATATGTCTAAGGCCTATCATAGGGTCAAGTGGTCATTCCTTCAGAATATTTATTGGCATATGGGTCTTTCTTAGAGTGGGTTGATTGGGTTATGATTTGGGTGACTTCAAACCTTTTTTTTATGTTAACTAGTGGTATTCATTAAACTATTTTAAATTGAGGGAGCCCTCAAGTTGGCCCAAAGGGGGTTCTTCAGAAGATTGGGACACTCTAGATCTAATTCTTATGAAGAAGCTTTCTAGTTATTTGGAGGATAGGGATGTCCTTGCATATGATCATGATTCTAAAGGAGTCTATTTGGTAGATCTTGGTTATCATTCTTTAGAGAAATAGAAATATGGTTATAGAGATTCTCCTTAGTGGAGAATAATTTGGAATAAATTCGGCCAACCTAAGTGTATTTTTTTATGTGGTTATTAAGTTAGGCCAAATTCCTCACATAGAAAAACATTCATTTTTGTTCTTTGTAGTAATAATTAATGATATACTAATCACATTTTCTTTCAATGTCATTTCTCTATGGAGATCTACATCTTATTGTGAAATATTTGGAATAGATATTCCATGCTACTTCCTTATTTTATTTTTGGGCTAGTATGGGTCATCCCCCTACTTTATTATCCTTAATTTTATTTATATGGTACATTTATCCTCCTTTTTTCCTATGGAATATTTGGTTTAATAAAATCATCAAGTCTTCCAAGAGTCTCAAAGTATAATCATGTAATTTTGGCATAAGATCAAATTTATGCTCAAAGAGACTATTGAGACCAAATTCAGTATTCATGAACCTCTTAATTTTTCTAATGTGTGCTTAGAAAGACTCTTTGATTATTCCCCTTCCTATGTCTCACAAGCTCAACCTAGCTATAGAGTTCAGACCTCTAGGAAGGTGAACAAGTTATGTAATCGCTCTCCTCCCCCTAGTGATTTTTTAAATTAATATTGGTAGCTCCTCTTGGGAAACCTAGGTATTATGGGGATTGACATATTTGGTCACAATATTGGATGATATGTTCATTTATTTTTCTCTACTTATATGGGACTGCACTCTATCCATAATTTCTAGAAGAGGTATAGAATTGGATCTAGCCAAATTTAAAGCAATGGCAGAAATATCTTCACTGAAAAATATTAAACAATTATATGGTCTATAGGGAAAGACTTAGGCTATACATAGATTCTTTTCTTGTAGATAAATACCAACCATTATTACATTATCCTAAAGAAGAATGTAGATTTTTATTGGGATGATCCATATCAATATTCCTTCAACCAATTTAAATAATATCTCTAGAATCTATCAGTTCTCATGGAACCTATCCCAAACAAGCCATCAATTCTTTAAATTTTGACTACATAGGTTTCTTTTAGAGCCCTCCTAGCATAACATGGTGATCAAGGGAGAGAAGGGCTATATACTATATCAAAAAATAAATTGGATATGAATTTAACTACTCAATTATGTAAAATACAAGTTTATTTGTGTTTTATGCTTCATATAAATTAAGACACTCCATTCTCAATCATCAAACTAAGATTATCACCAAAATTTACCCTCTCAAATATATTTTTTCATAATCATATATAAAAAGGAGAAAGGGTAAATGAGATATGTTTTCAAGGGAATTTTATATTGAGTATTTTAATCACAAGTCAATCAAGGGAAAAGAAGTGGTGGAATTTTGGTAAGAACAATGTGTTTTATCTAATTTGTTCAATACCTAGGTCATATTCACACTAGTTTAGTTAAGTTTACTTAGGGTACACATAGGATACTTATCACATTATATCCCAATTCATAATCTTATGTATTACTATGTCTCACCTTGGCCTATGTAACCAGGAGTTTCTCATTGTATTTAAATCCATCATGAATCCATCATTGTATCATTTTTACATCCTTTGATAAAATAGCATTATTATTGTATATTCGATCTCTCTTGTTCTTTCATTGAAGCTCCTATATCTTGGGTGGCTACATCATCATCCAAATATTACATGGTATAGAGAATTGTATACCAACTCTTACATGGTATCATAGCTTGTTGAATTGTTTCTTACTAGTCTTATTGAGAGATCTAGGATTGCAAAACTTGGTTTCTCTTAAAAAGTTGACTATTCTCTTTTCTTTCATCATATGATGACCTATAAAATTACAAAAATATCATATTTCAAGGGGTTCATGGTTTTTTCTTGGTAGTATAGGTTCATTTTGGAGAATTTTGGTGCAAATATTAGCTCATAATTAAGTTATCAATTCTAAATAAAGTCACTTTAGCCTTTTTATTTATCAAAATTAAATATTTGAGGCTAGATATAAAAGGATTTAAATCTGGTAGGTTGTATCCAAATCCAAAAGGTACCCATAAATTTTGAACATTTTGGGTCAAATATGACCCTACAATCACATCCAAAAGGCCCAAGAACCTAAATATTCAATGTCAAATCATCAAATTTTGAGTTTTTCTCTAGTTAATAAGAGAAAATATTTCTCATACCTAACCATATGGATCACACCAACACTAACATCACTAACAACCTACATCATCCCTACATAGATAGGTATGGTTGATGAAATACTTAACCTATTTTTTCACTATATTTTTAATAATAAAAAATAAAAAATAATTATAGGACATATAGCTTGCATAGTATGTGGTACAACCCCACCATCGATGGTTGTTTCAACTAGCAATCACAAAACAATCATGCCAAATAGCTCTCCTTTACTAATACTACCGTGGTGCAACCTAAAATAATTTTTCTATCATATCACAAGTGATTTTGAGTTTATATCATTGATTTTTACCTATTCAAGACAATTTTGAAAAAATGATCAATAGTTTCTTATTTGGGGTAGAATTTTGTGAGTTTCATAGTGGTGTAGATGGTTTTTAATTTTGGTGTCTAGTTTTTTTAAGTTATAGATTATCACAAGTGTTTCTAAGTAGTTCTCATGTTGGGAACTTCCAAGATTCTATTTGGCCTCATACGATAACACATTTTGGTGCAAGATTTTTAAAAGTGCATGTTTTTTGTGTACTTTATAGTGGTGTGATTAGAAGAATCTAATTAGATATCAAAAAATCTACTTTCAATTTTGTGGCTACATTTTGTATTTGTATATACTAGGATCAAGACCAATTCACTATTTTGACAAGTGACACATGTAATCACACTAATTATAAGTTTCTAAGATCATATATTTCTAGGAGGGTCCTTGATTGAGTGAATTTGGGAGGAAATCTTGTGGTGGTTAATTTCTTTCATTACTTTTTAATGTGTTCTTGCAATGGGTTAAACTCAATTTGACCCCCTAACTCGATATAATTATTACTCGTGGGAGGAATTAGTATGGAATTATCTAATGGTAAAAGGTTTTACAATATATGTAAAATAAACTATTCCTTAACCTATTAATTCTAGAGTGCAAAGGAAATATGGAAGATCAATAGTTAGAAAATTCTTGGTTGTGTTTTTCATTGGTCTCTTTTGATTTATAGTTTCATCTTGAATCGTGCAAAACACCTAAGGAATCTTGGGATACTCTTAAAAAATTATATGGAAAAACTGACAAGATTAAGGGTCAAATTGATAATGATTCGATGAATCTCGATCCTTAAGGTTTTGACCATGTCCAAAACTACAAATCTCTAATATTAAGCAACTAAGAACATGGCTAAATAATTGCAAGATTAATAAGGAGGATTTACAATTGATTATAAATGTGTTATCTAGCTTGGTCCTATTATTCAATATTTATTTTTGGATCTCATACCCATCTAATTTCTATGTGAGTTGCATATGTTAAACTTACTTTTTATGAATTCTTAATTCTTGTAATACAAAAGTAAGAAAACCTAATTCAAATGGATCTCATCAAGTCTTCTAAACCACAAGAATTGGTGTCTAGTGAGTCTAAGGTACAAAAAGAATCAAGGAATTCAAAAGAAGAAAAAGAAAAATATACACAAAGATTCAAAATCCTCTCCCTCAAAATGGGAATCATTTAAGAAGGAGAAGTCCAAGTGTGCATATTACAAATGATGAGAATCAATGTTATTCAAAACATATTTGATAATTTGAAGCATCTTGTTAAGAAGAATCGAATTAAATTTCCTTCAAATATGTCAAGTGGTTCATATTCTTCTTCTTGTTCAAATTTAGAAAGATAAGGAGCAAGCACATGTTGTAATTACATATTCTAAGACAAAAAGATGGATACTTGATTTTGGAGATTCTCATTATATAGCTTCATTTTAAAATATGTTCACTTCATTTGAGTCTTGTTCATCACCACACATCTTGATGACTAACATGTATAAATGTGTATTTGTGGGAAAGGTATATTGACATAAATGAAGGATCATTTAATTATGTTATTTGTGTTCCATCATTATCAACCAAGATCCTTTCTATCTATCAGACCACACATGGTGGAGCAAAGAAAACTATTGAGTTCACATCAGTTACTATAATTATTTAGTATTTTTATAGTAGATATATTATTCCAATTAGGGAGGTTGGTCATCATTTTCAAGTATAAAAATTCTAAATTTTTCCTTCTATTGTTCCTTTGGTTGATTTACACATTTAGGCATCTAGTGTGGAAACTTTTGAGGAGATATAATATGTTCATCTGAATATTGGTTTTCTTGCATCTCCTGAGGTTCTAGATATGTGTTTACATTCCATCCCCTCCATCTACCATTTCTTCCAATAATATTGGTGTTACTACATCCATGTATTCTAATGATTCAATGTAGTAAGAGATGCACCATCTTCTAGATTCAACTACTTAGGATGAGTGATTGATAGATATTGCATGTTTGTTTTTTGACTCCTATCTTAAGAACTTGGAGGACACTAATGAGTATATTTTTCTCCTCTTTAATGATAGCTCTCATGGAGTTTCATCCTCTTCTTCATATGTCGTGAGGGATCTTTCAACCCCTCTTGTTCCTTATCTACATCAACATCAACATCAAAATTTGTCATAGTTTCACATTGGTGTGAATACCCTTGTGTATAATTTGGAGGAGCCATATTCATCTTTGGATTATGTTCTACATCCATTTCCAAAGTGGTTCTAGTTTGTCATCTTCTTAAGTGTGGCCTAGAACACCAACTTAATTTTGGTTTCGACATCAACATGGGGACACTTATGCAGAGTTCAAATACATCACATTTCTTTATATTTGTTCCTTAATATTCCTCTTAGGAATGGGAATATATCATATGTGCATTCTTGGTTTTTTAATCCCTAAGGGGAGGAATGTTGTTCAACAAATTAGATCATCTTTAGAATTCATTGTCAAATATCTACCATCATTGTAGGGGATTCTACTTTGAGGGAGGTTTTCTCTCTTCTTCCTCTCTCTTATGGGGTGAATTTTTATTCACATGGGATTTTTTAATTTTCATTCTTCTAGAGATCATTTTGTATTTTATCTCTTTTGGAGAGGGTTTTTTCCTATGTATTTTTCTCCTTTTCTTTAAATTTTTGAGAGATTCATTTGTACATGGGTACCTAACATGGCCTCATATATAGGACACATACTTGCATCATTTCATCTTTTCATGTTTTCTCATTCTTCCTAAGTTTCATTTAATGGGGTTGTTGGAGTGAATAAGGTGTTTTACCCAACTACTTCACCACATAGGTCCTACTAACACTAGTTTTCTTAAGTTTACATAGGGTACACATAAAATACATATCACTTTATGTCTCAAGTCATAAGATTAATACACATGTCATAATATTATATATTCCTATGTCTCATCTTGTCCTATATAACCAAGGGTTTCTAATTTATTCTAAATCCATCATGAATCCATCATTGTTCATTTTTGTATCCTTTGATAGAATATCACTATTCTTTCATATTTGATCTCTCTCATGCTTTCATTCAATTTCCTAGTTCTTGTTTGGCTACATCTCCAAAAAACTATTGCATGGTATAGATAATTATATACCAACACTTACAATATCGATTGGCCAAAGCACCACTTGCAGACACCCAACTTTAAAAAATTTGACTTCCTAGATGAATCTATTATTTCTCTTGAACAATCACTTAAAAAAAATCTCTACTTTAATGGTTCCTTTATCACCCATCTCTCAAGGGAAGGTATCTTGTTTCTCACACCACAAGGTGACCTTATACTAAAGGAATTTAAAATTAGGTTTCCGTACACCATTTATATTTCTCAATATAAATCTTTAATTTCAAGCTTCAAGCTCATAATTTAATGGAACACCACACAACTATCATTTTTTTTGTATTCCCAATTATTCAACAAATAATTCAATAATGAATACCGAACTAGGGTTAATAAACTCATCCCATATGTAAAATAATGGCTAAAAGCTTCAATTAATATTTTCCTTATAGTCAATTTGAGTAAATACAGGTTATATGAAAAATAGAGGAATTGGTACAATGGAAACTATTGGTTCTCTTAAAGAATCACTTAAAAAAAATTTACTTTAATGGTTCCTTTATCACCCATCACTCAAGGGAAGGTATCTTGTTTCTCACACCACAAGGTGACCTCATACTAAAGGAATTTAAAATTAGGTTTCCATACACCATTTATATTTCTCAATATAAATCTTTAATTTCAAGCTTCAAGCTTTTAATTTATTGGAGCACCACACAACTATCATTTTTTTGCGATTCCCAACTGTTCAACAAACAATTCAATAATGAATACCCAAATAGGGATAATAAACTCATCCCATATGTAAAATAATGGTTGAAAGATTCAAGCAATATTTTCCTTATAGTCAATTTGAGTAAATACCTTATATGAATAATAGAGGAATTGGTACAATGGAGACTATTGGTTCTCTCCTTAGCATGCAAAATGATATTCCATAATACCCATTTTTTGTTGAATGGTGCATGATTCCAAAAAAGAAGATCCATAAACCGAAAATGATATGTGAAATTGTTGGTCCCAAATCCCCATAGTTTCATGGCATTCATACTTACCTCCAAACTCATGCCCTTCGATCGAACCTTTTATTTAACCAAAATAAATCCTTCATTAAATTGTTTCACCTTTCTTGGTGATGCACTATTGTTGGGGTTATGATGTCACCATCTCATGATTTTTAGATTCACAAGTAGCAAACTTAGCTATCAAATAAGTGCATAATTACATCTACAAAGTGCACACTAGTGGTATCGTCCTAGCCAAGAAATTATTAAAAATAAGATATTATTGACCCACCATGGAACATTATGAATGTCAATATGTCATAAAAATTTATAGCATATTAAGAACATTAGAACCTGATCCATGCACTTTCTTAATATCTCTATTCAACCACCACTAAAGATCCATTTTCTACATGGGGCCTCAATATCATTTTTAAGATAGATCCATCATCCCCTAATGGACTTAACTTCATCATCATTGTCATTAAGTACTTCACTAAGTGGGTTGAATACATTCCCCTCACCTACACCACCAACCAAAAAATTTATAAATTCATCCTTCATCATATCATTTTTTGTTACGGTGTCCCTTCTATCATCATCAATTACAATATTAAATACTTAAAAAAATACAAAGCACTAGATATTCTACATCAAACACAAGTGGTTCAATCCTTATTACCCATTTAAGGTAATGACCAAGTTGAGGTGTCTAACAAAACCCTTATCAAAATTCTTTAAAATATTATTAATGATGTTGTTCATGACTATCACCTCCAACTTAACCCCTCCCTATGGGCCTATTGCTAGAACATTTGAACTCCCATAGGAGCCACCTCATAATCCCTCAAAATTTTCACTGAATCTATTCTACCAATTGAGGTCGAGCTATCTTCCTTTGGTTTATCTTTACGTGACCTCATCATGAATGAAAAATATAGAGTGGAACAATTTCATAAAATAGAACTTATTGATAAACATTGACTCAATATAGGGGAGACCCTTTGGTGAAGTGGTGGGGCTTCTTTCTTGTAGGACCAACAACCAAGGTTCAAACCTCACGGGGTCACTCTCTACCACGTTAACAATGGATAATGCTTACCTTGGTGTTAACACATCAATTTTTTCCAATAGTGGCATGGTGTGATGGGTGAGTTTTTGTGTTGTTATTCTTTCCCTCAAGGTTCAAATCCCATTGGGGTATAATAGTTGAGAATTTATATTGGGAGTGAGGTCCCCCATTTGTGACCTCATCGGTTCATAGCTCCAAGTCAAAAGTGTTTACCCCTCTTAATAAAAAAACATTGACTCAATACACTAAATCATCTCAAAGAATACAAAAATTGGTTGCACCACAACTACAAGTGCATAAAAACTAGAGAGTTTGAATTTTGAAATATTATGCTCAAATAAAATTAGAAGAATACAAACAAATATTGTTAGAAGAAAAGGAGTTTTGAACCAAATTGTATGGGTCCCTATGTCATCATCACAAAATATAGATCAAAAATGTACAAGCCAGCAACACTTGAAGGTCAACAATTTGAGGAAACCATGAACAATGTGCATGTCAAGTAGTCTACACCTAATTTAGTATCATTCTCATAAATATAGACATATATATATTTTAAAAAAAGAGCAAAGAGAAAATTTTCCCTCTAGTAAAAACTATCTCTATGGTACCTTGGAAAGTACCATGATGAAAACTTACTTGGTTCCTCATGTGTAAGCACCTGATTTCCATTATCCAAAGAAATATTTTTCACTTGGAGGCAAGTTAAATTAGAATTCACCCTTATTTATTCCATATAGTTTCACTTGCATCTTTTAAGCATTCATTCACCCATATCACCTTTTTTTTCTTTAGAAAAGATTTGAGTTATGTCTTGACTCATTATTTACATAAATACAATGATTATACCTAATGAAATCACTTGATATGATGGTATGCCCCCTATTATCAATTTATCTCTAATGGCCAAAACACAACCAAACACACCCTCAAAATTCAACATTATGTTATATTTTAGGAGCACAATCCTTTGTCACACACAAAATCTCTCACCTACATAGTTTTCCTTCTCTTGATTAAGTTCTTGTTTAGAGTTGCATTGTCTCATGAGATATCTCGCTCCTAAAAATTTGATATCACTTCTCACTATCACAATAATCTATAACTTGGTTTTCAACTTTATGAGAGGTAAATCTTTATGTCTATGCTATTTATTTTTCATATTTCTTGTTATTATATGTTTTTACTTTATAGGAGCTACCAATGTCATTGTGATCCATTATATCATGTTTTTCTTTAACAACATATTTTCTAGGGCAGATTTACTTTGTATCTTTGTTGCATGCATGTATGAGTCAGTTTTTAATGAATATGATAAAATAAAATTAGGGTTCCTTATACCCTCATGCATAACATCATATGCTATATCAAATTTAAGTTTCTCAATGCATTGGGAAATTTATTCAAAATTATTGGTGTGTACCTACCTAAAACCCCACAACCTTTCTCTAACTAAAAATTCAAGGTGACCATCACCTATTCTTGACCACTTCTTTCTATTTTTTTTGCAACCCTCATATCCCTTTCCATCTTTTCCAAAATTCTATTTGATCTTATTTCTCCTTTTTAGAGCCCATCCATGTTCTCTACACCTACCTACCTTTTCAATGGGGAATCCCTCCATCATCTTTAATTTATCCTTAAATTATTGGGGCATCTTAGATTCAAAATCCAATCAAACAATTGATCAAAAAAATCCTTACGTCAAAAATCCCAAGTACAAAATTTTCACCATCACTATCCCACCATGCTATTTATAGTTGTCTTTTCTTTGAAGCACCATTAATTCTCTTAGTCTCAATGAATTTTAGTCATGACAACACTTTGAAGAGGAGTAAAATGTAGACACAAAAAATCCCTAACATCATTCCACACTAATGTTTCATCATCATTAATTAAATAAATAATTTTATTATATAATTAATCTAATATGCTTAATTAATTAAATAATATTATTATTTAAATAATATAATACACTAATAATTAATTAATTAATTAATTATATTATTTAATTAATCTATAAAAGATGAAAAAATTGTCGCTCTATAGCTTAGGACATAGAACCACCAATTTTCTTCTCCTTTCATTCAAGGAAACCCCAGAGATCTCAATACAAGGATAAAGTGAAGGAAAGATATATGTAATAGGGTGTACTAGGGTTTGATTAATGACTAAAATGGGGTTCACCACCAAGCTAAGGCTTGGAAAGACAAGTAACATGCAAAATATAATGATCAAACCTAATGATATGCAAGACTTGAATAGATGACCTAGAAATGGATGCAAAACAGAATAGAAAATTGGAAAAAAATAGAGGTGCACCTGGAAACCTGTAGCAACTTGATTGAAAACCTAAAATGATGAAAATTATAAATTTAATGCCTTTTAGGACTCATATGCTAGGCTGGGTGATTTAGTCCCAGATTAAAGTTTTTGGGCAGGAACAAAAATTTGGCAGAGACAAGTCTAAAACTCTTGAAATCTAGAAATTTGAATGTACTAGGAATCATACACCAAAAGTGGTGTATCAGTCCTGCTTGGCCTTTTCAAAAAAATCAAAGTTTAAGTCTTCTCCTCAACCTCTGCTCTATCTTCTCAACCTGATTTCTAGATCTGAATTGTTGAATTTTGCTTTGTAGATGTCTTTTAATGATCTTATAAATAAGGTGGCAACTTCGATGACTTTGCAACTTTGACAACTTCTTTCCAATATTGCTCCTTAGAGGTTCTTCAACCTAGATCTACAAATCACACACTAAAGAGAGGAGGAAAAAAAAATTAGTGGAAAGGGGTTTTCCTTGGTCAAACCCCATTTTGGTAATCAAACCTTGTAATGAAATCAAATGAAAAGGAGGAATGATGAATGAACAATAAGTAATGTTGAAACTCACCAAACCCTAAGAATAAAATTTTGCAAACATGTATGAAATGGATAACTTGAATGTAGATCTTGACTCTTAATTGAATCTTGTAGAGCTTGAATTGAATGCTTGATTGAATCATGAAACCCTACATCACAAATGTTAGTTCAAAAAAAAACATGATGCATGATGACTTTGACATGATGCTTGATACTTGAATAATACTCCAAAACACTTGATAATCAGCTCTTGAACGCTCTTGAATGCTCTTAAATTCTCTTGGATGCTCTTGTAAACTCAAATTTTCTATAATGCATGAATACTCAAGTTGCTAGGAGAGAATATGTGAAATAACCTTGTATTATACTTGTTTATACCAAATTTCTTGAAATTACAACACTACAAGATGACATCAGATCTAAGAGAATAAAATCCCACCAAGAATTTTAATTTAATTTAATTTAATTTTAAGCCACAAAGGACTCATACGCTAGAAGTGGTGTATGAATCCCATTAGGCTAGGCTATGGGACACATTTTTCAAGAAATGCTTAGATTGATGTGAAATCCAGATCGAGGCCCCAAGACTTAGGTGGGACCCATACGCCCAAGGTGGTGTATGAGTCCTAGATCACTAAATCTAGGCCATACAATCCAAAAACACATGAATCATGATTGGATGTTGATTTATGTTGAGATTATCCTCAAAAAATGTATTAATTAAGGCATGTGGATGCAAAATAAGGCCAAATAAGGCACAAAGAAGCCCAATTTATTAATGAAAACCCTAGATTAGTGTGAAAGTGCAACAAAACACTTTACAACACCCTAAATAAGGCACAATTAAGTCCATTTAGTTTACAAGGGCCCAAACAAGTGTGAAAATGTAATGGATGACATTTTTCGACACTACATTTAGCCCCCACTTTAGTGAGAAGAAGAACTTGCTTCAAGCTCACACTAAAGTAGATGAGACACGCATCAAGAGGGATCCAAATATAACAATGCTAGTAGGATAGTATGACAATGATCAAGAGGGTTGCACAAGCCCCAAGATCAAGATCCTATGGCAAACCAACATAGGCACAAAAGAACACACATGAAAATGATATAAGGAGAAATAAAAAGGTACACGCATGCACTACCAAATACAAAGAAAAAAAGGAAAACAAAATAAAAACAAAACAAAAGGGGTGGATCAAGCTTCGACTATTTATCTCCCATGTTGTGGATCAAATCTAAGTTGTTTGTCCAAAAATATATGTCGACTCTAAGGCAATGAAACTTTAGGTTGTCCGTTGAGTGAGTATCCAAAAGGGTGAGACACATACGCACGCGGCCAATATGCGCTCACACACACAAGCAAGTGGCTATGGGAAATTCATGCCTAATTTTGACTTCCCGTTCAACCAAACCAAAGCTATACCTCCTAATAACTTTGATAAGATGCCACACAACAATGAACTTTGAGCTTCATGAGGCAAGAAAAGATTTTTATGCTTGACGCTCATGAACAAACAAGATGGCTCCACAAGCAAGCAAAGTGTATTATGCAAGGTGGCCATATAAAAAAAATTACAAATGCAACATAGGGAATGTTCAAAGGATTTTTTCTTAGTTCATGTAAGGTCTTAACTTAGGGAACATCGTGCCTAATGTCTCCAAGAGTGAACCAATCAAAGAATAGAAGATTCACAACTTAGGGTATGTAGTGTGTTGCATCAAGCCACTAAGAGGAATATAATATGGTAAGAGAGATCATCCTCTTGAGGTAAATCACACCCAATGTCAACCACAAAGTGAAAGATGCATCACATGAAGTAAGAAGACTACAAAATGAAACATGAGAAATGCAAAAAGAACAATGCCAATGTATGCCCCCACTTTAAAGAAATTTATAAACACCATGTTGTGAGCAATTACTTTAAAGTAGCAAATGATAAATGTTAACAATAAACAGGACATGAGAGCTAACTTGGAAAGCCCTATACCAAGTCATATGTTTCCAAATAAATTTGCGTCATGAAAAGGAAAAGAGGGGTTGCCCCTGAAATAAAACTCCAAACACATGAGAGATCCATGGATTTGGGGTCAGTATGTTCTTGCTACAATTTTTTTAAGAGAGCTCAGAGTTGTCATCATTCCCCAAATACTCAAGCAACTAGAAGAATGACACAAAGAGAGTGAAAACAAAGAAAAAAAAATTAGGTCAACATGGATGAGACATAAATGTCTCAACGCCTTGTGTCATCCCCGAAAGGAAAAAACAAGACAAATGAAAAGATAAAGGAAAATATTTTGGGTCAACATGGAAGAGACATGAATATCTCGATGCCTTGCATCATACCCAAAAGTAAAAACACAAGAAAAATGAAAAGATAAATAAAAAGTTAAAATATTAATGACATAGAGCATAATGTAGATACAAATATAGGAATATCACAATGGGAGAGAAACATCAAATAGAACAACATGGGTGATCACAATACACACATGCAATCATACACAAACATGAAAGGAAAACCAAGGAAAGACTAGTAAGGCACATGTGAGTCAACCTATTAGAAGGTCATCCACATCCCAATCATGTTCATTGTATATTGAAGGTGGACAACTAGCCAAAGGGACAACACAAAATGCACTACTAGGACAAGGCTATCCAATTCTTGTCCTCACTATGTGCAAGACAAGAATGAGCTGAGGTAGGTGATGAGGGAGAGCTCCTTGCATCTTGAAATGATTTTTTCAATAAACGTAAAGCATGTAGTAGTGATAATATGATGATTATACAACTATTACATGGCAAGGAGTGAAATTACATGCTTTAAGGGACTATTTCTATGATATCAATCTTTTTAAATATTTGTTTTAAAGCACAAAACTCATCAGTACTATGTCCAAGGACTCTATGGTATCGACAATGTGATGTGTTTGTATTCTTAATATTTAGAGATCTATCTTCTCTTATGGGTGTTAATGTAATCAATACTTGGTTTAAAATTATTTGCAAAGTTATTTCAATGGTCATTGGTGGATAAGGGAATTTTAGTTTATTTAGTTTGCAAGGCCTTCGTCGCTTGCTAGATTCACCAATTTCTTGATTTGAATGTTGAGGAGGATGACCTAAGGAAATCATATCATCCTTATCATCATTAGGAGGAATTGGTTGTTATTTAGGAAGGAGGATACTCATATCAGGAGGAGGATCTTGATATCCTAACCCTTTAGTATCTTCAATTGGTATTTTCTCTAAGAGTTGATGAATTTCATGTTCACTTGTTGTATCACATCCTTGTTTTCTTAAGATCGTGAATCCTTTTCCATATGTCTCTTCTAGATTGATGGGAGTGTTGGCCACTTTGTTAATGTGGAATGGTTGAATGTTTGCTTGATTAGAGGAACTAGGCTCACCTATTGTAGGGAACTTAGGTTCAATTTTTGTTTCAATTTCAAGATATAGGTAACCAAACATTTCAAGTGTTGGTATTATAGGAGGTGTTGGTTGTTTCATAGAGGGATAAAAGGATGAATTGTTCTCAAGGTTATCAAGGAAATCATTTAGGAACTTATTCATGTTGTCATCATCTTCTCCAATGATGTCAACATCACGAGGAGGACATGCATTAAGAGTTGAGTGAGCATAAGAAAATTCAATGTCATTAGGGTCATTTCCAAAAGTACAACTCGACACATCCACTAAGGATTTCAAGGACATCCAAAGCTTGCCAAAGCACATATCCATTATGAAATGTAATGCAGTGACCTAGAATAAAATGTGTAAATGCAAGTTTGAAATAAGGAAATGAACCAATTTAAGCTAGATGAAATGAAATGGAAATAATAGAAACTCTACAAACTGAAACAGAAAACTAACAGTAGCAAACATAAACACATAAATGGAGAATTTAATGCTAGAAAATGCAGTGTAAAATCTGAAACGGGACTAAATTTCCTAGAGGGGCATATGATTCCCAATCAGCGTTTTTTAGAGGTTTGAATGTTGAATAACAATCATCGCAAAATACCTAGAAATTAGGAAAAAACACATGTACTAGGACTAAATTAACCAAAGGGGCATATGAGTCCCAATTTAAGGTTTCTGCAAAGATTTCAAAAAATTCTGAGTGAAAGTTATGCTTTCTGGCTTGTATGATGTCTAGGCTAAGTGCAAATGTAGATTTTAGATGATATTTAATGATGCAAGGTGCAAGAATGAAACCTATATTTACTTTCACTAATGCAAGATTTAGAAACCCCAGAATGCCAATTAACTAATGTAAACCCTAATGCAAAGTTAATGCAAGCTAAATCTAGGACTATGATGCACTCCAAATCAGAAAATGAAATGTTCTAAATGTAGGTTCACGAAAACTAAAGATGAAAAATAGTAGGTCTATAGCTTAGGACATAGAACCACCAATTTTCTTCTCCTTTCATTCAAGGAAACCATAGAGATCTCAATACAAGGATGAAGTGAAGGAAATAGATATATAATCGGGTGTCCTAGGGTCTGATTAATGACTAAAAGGGGGTTCACCACCAAGCTAGGGCTTAGAAAGACAAGTAACATGTAAAATCTAATGATCAAACCTAATTATATGCAAGACTTGAATAGATGACCTAGAAATGGATGCAAAATAGAATAACAAACTAGAAAGACACAGAGGTGCACCTAGAAACCTGTAGCAACTTGATTGAAGACTTGAAATGCTAAAAATGTAAAAAAATTTTTGCCTATTGGGACTCATATGCCAGGCTAGGTGAATTAGTCCTAGATTAGGGTTTCTAGGTAAGAACGAAAATCTAGCAGAGACAAGTTAGAAACTCCTAAAGTTTGAAAATTTGACTGTACTGGGACTCATACGCTAGAAGTGGTGTATCAATCCTGCTTGGCCTTTTCCAAAAATCAAACTTTGAATCTTCTCTTCAACCTTTGCGCTATCTTCTCAACCTAATTTTTGGATCTGAATTATTGAATTATTCTCTATAGATGTCCTTTAATGATCTTGTAAATAAGGTGGAAACTTTGATGACTTTGACAACTTATTTCCAATCTTGCTCCTTAGAGGTTCTTCAACCTATATCTACAAATTACACACTAAAGAGGGGAGAATGTTGTTTTGTTAGTGGAAAGAGGTTTGCCTTCATCAAACCCTGTTTTGGTAATCAAACCTTGTAAAGAAATCAAATGAAAAGGAGGAATGATCAATGAACAATAAGTAATGTTGCAACTCATCAAATCCTAAGAATAAAATTCTACAAACATGTATGAAATGGATAACTTGAATGTAGATCTTGAATCTTGCTTGAATGTTATAGATCTTGCATTGAATGCTTGCTTAAATCATGAAACCCTAGACATCACAAATGTTAGCTCAAAAACAAACATGATGCATGATGACTTTGACATGATGCTTGATACTTTAATAATGTTCCAAAACACTTGATAATCAGCTCTTGAATGCTCTTGTAAACTCAAATTTTCTATAATGCATGAATACTCAAGTTTCTAGGAGAGAATATTTGAAATAACCTTGTATTTATACTTGTTTATGTCAAATTTCCTAAAATTTAAACACTACAAGCTCACATCAGATCTAGGAGAATAAAATCTTGCCAAGAATTTGAATTTAATTTAATTTTAAGCCACACGAGACTCATACACCAGAAGTGGCGTATGAGTCCCATTAGGCTAGGTTGTGGGACACATTTTTCAAGAAATGCTTACATTCATGTGAAATCTAGGTCAGGGCCCCAAAACTTAGGTGGGACCCATATGCCCAAGGTGGTGTATGAGTCCCAAATCACTAAAACTAGGCCATGCAATCAAAAAACACATGAATCATCATTGGATGTTGATTTATGTTGGGATTATCCTCATAAAGATGCATTAATTAAGGCTTGTGGATGCAAAATAAGGCATAAAGAAGCCCAATTTATTAATGAAAATCCTATATTAGTGTGAAAGTGCAAGAAAACACTTTACAACACCCGAAATAAGGCTTAATTAAGTCCGTTTAGTTTACAAGGGTCCAAACAAGTGTGAAAATGTAATGAATGACATTTTTCGACACTACAGTCTAATTCATCACCAACTAGTTGAATAAATATTATTTAATTAGTATAATCCAATACCACATATAATTAGATAATATGCCACATGTAATTAAATAATATTATTATTTAATTGTTACAATTTCTACCTTGCATGAACAATTAAATTAAATAGTATTTAATTATTTAATTTTCCTATTTTCCCTTCATCATTTCTATAAATTAATACATTTCCCTCCCAATTTTACAATTGCAACAAATTACTATTATAACTATGGATTTTTCTACAAGATTAGATGGTTAGCAAAACACACATGCAAATACCTAAATCCACAATATTCAATGAAATGCAAAGGAAATAACAGAGGAATAAATGAAATGAGCTCACCCATGTCCTTCATCCTCCATGGTTGACTTCCATTGTACCTTCTAGCTTGCTAAAATAATGAAGTGCCCTCAGATCTTGATGAGCAATTCTAAACTATGGACTAGCCCTTAGCAAGTGTTGAAGGATTTCTTTAAATGACTATGCAAGAGAAACTAAATCCTACATGCAATATTAAAACCTACAAAATGCAATGTTAGACAAAAAGAATGAAGTGAAGAAGTGAAGAAGAAGAATTTTTTGAGATAATTATTAAGAGATTAAGAGATGTCAAAATGAGGACAAAATTAGTATTTTATAGAAAATGCAATTTTGAATGGATGGATGAGATTAAAGATTGACAAGTGCCCTAGAATCTATGGGTAAGATTCAAAATAACAACCCCTTAATTAGGGTTAGAGAAACTTTAGGGTGAAATTCAAATTGAGTGGATGAGATTTAATTTAAGAAATTAAATCAAAGAAAGAGAATAGTTGTGACAGTGAGATAAGAATTAGTAAGTCAAAAAGGATGAGTTAGAAAATCAAGTTATTTTAGAAATAACTTAATTTGTGGAGAGAAATGCTATTTTGAAATTAATATTTTAAATTAATTCTGAAATGGTGAATTCATGTGATAGTAAATAATAATTAAATTATTTACTTGAAAAGAGGGAAATTGCCAATTTAAATAAAATGCTTTTATTTAAATTTAGAAAGAAAATCAATAAGACAATTAAATAATTGTGGAGGAAAATTAGAAAGCGGGTAATTTTAAATAAATGATTTTATTTAAAATTAGAAAGAAAGTTGGAGAGGATAATAATTAAATAAATAATAAGAATTTATTTAATTATGAGTAGACATAAATAATTAATGACGTATTAAATAAATAAATAAAGTTTATTTATCTAAATAATCAGGAGGAAGTAATGGACTAATAATAATTAAATAAATTTAGGAATTTATTTAATTATAGAGTGACATAAGCAATTAGCAACATATTTAAATAATAAATGTAATTTATTTATTTATATAGCCAGGAGGAATAAAAGATGTGAATTAATTATATAATTAAGAATTATTTAATTAATAGCTGACATTGGACTATATGACATAATTAAATATTTTAATTATGTTGAGATGAACCATGATATAGAAAAATGTGGTTTGCGGGTTTAGGCCATTTTTAAGTGTCTACATTTGCCCCTCTTTGTCATAATGCAACTTGTCGCATTGTGGCAAAGAAAATAAGTAAAAAATATGTTCGAGTACAAAATAGGATGAGGAAGAATGACAAGGAGGGTTATGATACAAGATTAAGCTCCGTTAAGGAGGCACTCCAGCCTGAAGAGGTTAAGCTCAATAGGGTTTAAGGGAATACTACTTGGTCCTTATGACATATTTGCACTTGTAATCCTAGGCTTTCCCTTAGGATTCACATTTGTATACTGGTCGGGAGTAGCTCAACTAAAGAGCTTCATTGTCAATTTGAGTCGCTTTGGGGTGAGTACTTTTTCCCACCAAAGTAGGCCCAGTTTCTAAAGTTAACAAAAGCGAGCAAACATATTCGTAGTTCAATCAATCTTCATTGAAAAACAAAGAGAAAGCACACCAATATGTTTGAATCACACTCGAATGGTTGTTCTTTTAAAACCCAAATTGAAAGTGTGAAGGTGTGATAAAGTAACTAAATCGCAATACACATCAAACACACATTCATTTTAACCGTTTGTAGTGTGAGCTAACTAATAGTTTATTTTAGACCCATGAGAAGCGTGATTGTTCTTTTTGAACCAATGAACATGCATGTTGTGTTCTTTTTAGCCCAAAGAGAAAGTGTGAGTGTTCATTTTTAACCCATGAGTGAAATGCCTGATTTTTTGTTTGTTTGATTAAATTGTAAAAAATAAATAACTCAAAAAAAAGGAGGGTTAGACTCCAGCTTGACACACGCTATCACACACAGATTAGTAGCCAAAAAATATTTAATCTAAAACTAGAAAAAATAGAAATCTAAACGACAAAACAAAAAAATCCCTTTTACTAGTTGCTTATGTCGCAACAGAGCGAATGCATCATTCGAGCTTGCATATGTGGCTCTGTATGTCAAATGCGATTTGATTTATGTCGATTGCAGCTTACTGTCTTTCGAATGCAGCTTAATTTGGTAGTTGTGTTGCTTGAAGTGTCAAATGTGTCACGACAGAGTGGTTGCAGTGCTTGAGATGGCAAATGCATCGCAGGAACTGTCGAATGCATCATTTTGTACTTGTACCTACAAAAAATGACAAAAAAAAATGTACAACCTACAAAAACATGTTAAAAGTGTCAAATTCACCAATGTAGCTATGGATTTTTCCTGCAAGATAAAAATGTTAGCAACACACATATGCAAATACCTAAATCCACAACAAACAATGAAAAGCATAGGAATAAACAAAGGAATAAATGAAACGAGCTCACCCAAGTCCTTCATCCTCCATGGCTGACTTCCATTGCACCTTCTAGCTTACTGAGATAATGAAGTGCCCTCAGATCTTGATGAGAAATTCTAAACTATGGACTAGCCCTAAGCAAGTGTTGAAGGATTCAAATGACTATGCAAGACAGTATAAAATCCTGCATGCAATATTAAAACTTACAAAAGACAATGTTAGACAAAAAGAATGAAGTGAAGAAGAAGTTGAGAGATGTAGATTGTAGATAAAATTAAGAGATTAAGAGATGTCAAAATGAGGACCAAATTGGCATTTTATAGAAAATACAATTTTGGATGGACAGATGAGATTAAAGATTGACAAGTGGCCTAGAATCTATGGTCAAGATTCAAAATAACAACCCCTTAATTAGGGTTAGGGAAACTTTAGGGTGAAATTAAAATTGAGTGGATGAGATTTAATTTTAAAAAATTAAATCAAGGAAAGAGAATAGTTGTGACAGTGAGATAAGAATAAGTAAGTGAAAAAGGATGAGTTAGAAAATCAAGTTATTTTAGAAATAACTTAATTTGTGGAGAGAAATGTTATTTTGAAATTAATATTTTAAATTAATTCCAAAATGGTAAATTCATGTGACAGTAAATAATAATTAAATTATTTACTTGAAAAGAGAGAAATTGTCAATTTAAATAAAATGATTTTATTTAAATTTAGAAAGAAAATCAATAAGACAATTAAATAATTAAAATTATTTAATTGTGGAGGAAAATTTAAAAGTGGGTGATTTTATTTAAAATTAGAAAGAAAGTTGTAGAAAATGGATAATTTTAAATAAATGATTTTATTTAAAATTAGAAAGAAAGATGGAGAGGATAATAATTAATTAAATAATAAGAATTTATTTAATTATGAGTAGACATATAAATAATTAATGACGTATTAAATAAATAAATAAAGTTTATTTATTTAAATAATCAAGAGGAAATAATGGACAAGGGATAGAGTGACATAAGAAATTAGCGACGTATTTAAATAATAAATGTAATTTATTTAAATAGTCAGGAGGAATAAAAGACCTGAATTAATTAAATAATTAAGAATTATTTAATTAATAGTTGACATTGGACTATAGGACATAATTAATTTTTTTAATTATGTTGAGATGAAGCATGATATAGAAAAATGTGGTATGCAGGTCTAGGCCATTTTTATGTGTCTACAACTATTTTTAGTAAATGCAATATTAATATTCATCTTAAACAAATTAAATTATCCAAACCCTCAATTTTCTCCTTGATCCTATAGAATTATTCTCATGCAATATCTACTATAGATGTCATCATCAAACCTTGGTTGTCTATCCTTCCTACTAAAAATCTATAAATTGGCACATTATCCTATGCAAATAAGTGAGTCATCTCTCACAACTATATGCCATAGGATTTTGGGATAAATTATTTGAATGTACCACATCTTAAACCCATGGAGAAATCCCACTCACCATGGGATTTAAATTTAATAACTTGTTTCATTTTTTTACAATTATTTGAATTTCATTATTTGTGTAATCTTGAAGTGAGCATTATAATTCAACTTTTATTTTGCGTGTTTATAACTTTGTTTGAATTTTTGTTTACAGATTGATAGATAATCCCCTATGGAATTCATTGTCATTCTATAAGAGGTAAGGCCTAATGGCCTCCCTAGAGGCTTTTTCTTATACTTTTGATAGTAAAAGTGTTATGAATATGAATAGGTTTCTTTGTTATAATAAGAGTATGAAGACTAAGACACTTCTAAGCTTGATGCTTATAGGGCACTCTATCATAAATTTAGATTCTAATCAATACCTTCTAAGATTTATTTATTTTAAGGGCTTTGATTATTCATTTAGCACATAAAGCTAATCACTAGTGTTAAATTAAAAATAACCTAGGGCCTCTAGAATCATGAGGGATGAAACATAATTTCCAAACCACACAATAGAAATCCTCTATAGTACTATTAGAGGAGACCCATAGAAAATCCCTTAGGATTTTTTTAACCTTCAAGTAAGAACCCAATAAGAAGAGTAATAGACATGCATAGAAGTTAAAATTTTGGAACACACCTAGAATTTTGTTGTCAAGGAAAGAGACTAATTTAGTACTTTCCACAATCCTAAAGGAAAGTCTTGAAAGGAAAAATAAATATCAAAGAATCTAAAAACTTCCCCATGATCAATCTAGTTCTATTCATATGATTTTAATCAAACAAGCTTAATTAATATAGATTGTCTATAACATCGATTTTGTTTCCATTGAATAATCAACCTAGAGGCCTTATAAAAAAATATTGAGGTATTGCAAGGCTTGATTGATATTATTTTATTCAACTATAATTTGGTAAGAAAAAGGGTAAGAAAATAATCATTTATAAAGTGACCATTGATAAGTCGTGGAATTGGGCGAAGATGCACGTCTTCCACCAAGTTTTGGCAAATAGCATTAGCCAAGAGATATACAAAGCCTTCTATAGCAAGCACATAGACATAAAAATGTAAAGGTTGCCCTTCCCAAATGGACCAAAAATCCTCGAAATGATTAGATTGATGGTCATTCATGGTAATGGAAATAGGAGCATCAACAAATATCATTTTTATTGAATGCACAATTTGGGGACCAAATCCTAAAGCTTGAAGAATAGCATGTGTAAAGAGCAACTTAGTGCAACCACAATCTTTTTCAAAGCCAATCTTAGTAAAAAATATATTTTGTTGAGAATGTATAGCCCACTTAATCCCTTCCCAAATAATAATGCTATTATAAAGAATATATCTAAAATTTATAAAACCAATTTTTTTAGGTCAAAAAATTTAAGGACATAGGTCAACTTTAGAGCAAGTATTGTGGTAATGATTTTGTAAGAGACATTAAGTAAGGTGATCAATCTCTAGTTGTAGAATTCCTCAAGATATTTAAACTTAGATATGAACCTAATATTCCCTTTATTTATAATATTTCCCAAGTATTGGAATGAAAATACTCAATATAAACTTTGTGAAGATCTTCACCAACCGGTTTCTAGATAGCTTTGTAGAATTTATAGGGAAAACCATCACAACTAGAGTCCTTTTCATTAGCCATGGAAAAGACAATATCACAAAGTTTTTCATTGGTGAGAATAGAGTCACAAAATACTTACTAGATTGTGAAACTTGGCAAGGAACAACACTCAAGCATTTGATAACTAGTGAAAGAGAGGCATAATACTACATGCACAGTAAAATGGGGTTTTTTTTATCTAAATATTAGTCATCCACATGATCATATGTCAAGGTCTACATGGATTAGTTTGAGAGCCAACTACATGACAAAGTGTACAAATGGCTTGATAGAGCGATGTTGTCAAACATATTCTTTCTTTTCATTTTCTAGATATTTCCACTCACTAATGGAGCCTTTGCTAGATGTTGTCTTTTCATATTACTTTCCCATATAGCTTTGTATATCACTATAATTTTCTACTCAAAAGGCTAAACTTTGGACTATATTTGATGTCACATTATGATAGAATATTGATACCTAAGATCTAGAACTAGATTCAAAATTACAAAACAAATACAATTGAAATAAGAGAAATTATGTTTAGTGTGTGATTATGGTAGTGATCATGTCCAAGGAGGTGATCTCACCTAGATTTCCATGATTTTTTCCTAAGTATAATTGGATCATTAGCACTTGTAGAACCTATTTTCTTTATCATAAATGAGGTAAGGAAAAACTTGGTAGTGTTAGGAAGTGTCATGGTTTCTAGTATGTAATGATTGAAGTTCATGACTTCCTTGCAACTAAGTTAGACTATGAGACTAAGTATGATATTGGAATTAGATGTCGATGTATGTAGAGAAGTCAATATTTTGGACCTACAAAGTATTGATAATAATGGTACAAATATGTTGCCCTAGTTGTTGAACATATACTTTTGATTACAATCTCTTTAAAATAACCTAAAGTAACTCTTTTAAATACAAAACATAGACACAAAATTCAAACTTTTTAACTTGCATTGATAAATAATAATTGTTTTGATTAACCTACAATTATAAACAATTTGAAATTTAAAAAAGAATGACAAAATTATACTTATAATAATATCCCGAAAATAAAATTATAAATATAATATAATCTTAAAATAAACAAAATAATAAAAAATAACTTAAATAAATTTGAAACATAAAAAATAAACTGTAAATCTGAAATAATAAATGTAAAAAACTAAAGTATATTTAAATCATAATATAAACCCAAAAATTTCACATTTTTCTCCACCCCACAATCTTCTTTAACTACTATTGTCCACGTATAAACTATTAATAATTATTGATCACAAATACAACCCATCCCTTAAATCTATAAAGATTTAGGACTGCACAAATACAACTCAAACACTATATAGTGATTATTTAAAAGAAAGAATATTAAACTACATAAAAATCATATGATGGATGGATGTTGATGTTAATGGACACTTCGTTTTTGTTTGCTCAACCCAATAATTTTTTTGAGAATGACAAAATATTATTTTTTAATAAAAAGTAATTATTTATAAATAAAAGAGATAATTCTATATTAGATTATAATGGTTATAAAGGGCAAGAGATCTTGTAACTTCTTTTTAATAAGTATAAGATTGGAATCAATAACTAATAATTTATTTAAAAGATTAGAAGGTGACTTTAGTGTCATAACACAAATATGTAGAAATTGTGATGTTGAGAATGATGTGTATAAGATTGGAATCAATAACTAATAATTTATTTACAAGATTAGAAGGCGACTTTAGTGTCATAACACAAATATGTAGAAATTGTGATGTTGAGAATGATTTTACCATTTGGAAGTGAGTTATTTTTTACTCCATTGTATGAAGTCCTTTATTTTTTATTTTATTATTTAAATGTATTGATATTATCATTGTTTTACTATTGACACTTAACCCCTTTCAATATATAAAAGTTCTATGAATATTACTTGGATATTTTATTGTTTATGTTTTGAGCTTGATTGATGTTATCATCTAAAGGAAATGGGTATGGAAAGGGCATTTAAAAATATATATTATTTTTAAATTTTTATTATGGGTAGGATGTTCATTAGAAAATGGTATATTTTTAGTTTTTTAATCAGAGGAAGGTCGTTCATTAAGGTAGGTATATTTTTTAGTTTCTTAGTATGAAAAGGGCATATATTAAAAAATTATATTTTAGTCTCTCACAACTTATTTATTTTATGGATTGGTTATGAAGTGTTTGTTATATTATTATTATCATTGCATATATAAATAGTATTGGACATTGATATAGAATGATAGAATGAGAACAAAATGTCAATATATATATGCTATAAAATATGATTGGTAATAGCTCATCCTCTAAATGTTATAAAGTGTTATTTATTTTACAGATTGGTTTAAAAGTATTATTTGTTTTATAGATTGGCTATAAAGTGTTCTATGATTATTAGCATTGTATATATAAATTGTATTGAACATTGATATAGAAAGATGAGAATAAGAACAAAGCATCAATATCTATGCTATGAAATATGATTAGTAATAGCTCATCCTTAAAATGTTATATTACATAATAAATGAGTTGCAAATGAATATGGGAATACAATAGATCTTGACTAATAGGAGGTAATCTATAAATATTTTTAGATTGAAAGTGAAAATGTGGACTTAATGTGCATGGTACAACCATGTAAGAGGATAAATACAAACCCACTAATATATATATATATATTAGTTTGTATCAAATGAAAAATTGTGTTTGTTTTGAAGCCAGTGATGTGTGTAATGGTGTCTTATAAGAATAATAGAACTTGATCAATAGATTACATGTTACTATATAGAGGATTACCTCATGCAAGTGGCTATATGTGTTGTTGGTAGTTTATAAAAGGCTATGATGCACCACATGTAATTTGGGTCATTTCTAGACCCATATATCCATTATATACCACTTATATTCCCTAAGATGCCTCTAATATGTATAAAAAAGCTATAAAAATGTAAAATATCATAAATAAAAAGGTATATTTGTGAGAATAAGATAATTAAGTGTTATTATGAAAGGATATGATGGAAAGGAATTATGAAACGGAATTAAGTTGTATAAAGAAGGGAAAAGAGAAGGAATTGTAGGAATTAAATATGTGTAAGAATAAGAAAGGTGATAAGTAAGAGCAAAGCATGAGGAATTAATTATAAGATATGTATAAGTTATTAAAGTATATTAATACATGATTTTATGTATATATTGGTGTATATATGAATGTATATAATTTAGTATAATTTAATTTTTACTTATTACACATCTAAGTTCTCCCTTTTTTACTACATCACATTGAGGTTTACTAGATATAACAAAATATTAAACCTTGGACTTCGATCAAGGTTTTCCTATCAACATGTGTCAACAATTATAGCCCTATAAATCCTATGTATTGTTAGTAAGAATATAATGCACATTCTCCAAGGATTCTTGTAAGAAATTTATCTGCTATCTCTCAAGTGACTTTTTTGTATACAAATATAAAAGTACACATGCATAGTAGAGGTAGTAATGTTGAACATGGAAACACCACTCAAAGTGAGCAATAAGGGTGAGTTTTTTAACCTTACATGTGTGATTAATGCAAGGTTAATAATATTAATGAGGTATGACTTTCTATTTCTAATATCACCTTGGATACTCATTTTCATTACTTTGTGCATCAAGTTGTAGAAAAATTTAAATATAATTAATTATTTTACAATCAAAGTTTATGGAAAGCAGGAAATGGAATGATCAATGTGGAATTAGGTAGCATTCACATGTGATTCTACAATAGATAATTTTAATCTAAAATGTTGGGATCACATTATTATCATCCCATGATTAGTCAATTAAATTCATAACTGCCAAAGCATATCATGGTAATTCAATCACATGTTATAATTAGGATGAAGTTGAAAGAGGATATGTCATTCATCAAGCTCTAAGAAATTATGTTCATTCACATATTTATCAATGGTATCCTCTCCATCAAGTGTGTTGGATTCTAAAGTGCTCCTTGAACATGTTGTAGATGGTATGAGCTAATTAGCCTTACCGAGTTGAAACAATTTTTTCAATAAAGAATATACGACTTTAAAAATGTTGCAAAATAGTTATATAAGAGTTGTTTATATTCCAACATAATTTCATAAGTAATGGATTTGATGAAAATAATGTCATAAGAGTGGGGGTTTATTCAAACAATTGTATTCCTTAACAATTCAAAATTTCCAAGAATATTCAAACCCCAAAAAATACCTAGAATAGGTCTCACCCAAAGAGAACTAAAGTCTATCCATTACTAAAATAATTTAGTCTTTATCATAAAATCCATCAAAACTATCTAAAGATGAGAAAAAAAATGATTAGTATGCTCTTTCTCATCTTGCATCATTACAAAGATTTTGAATTTTGAATTTATGTATTCTTTTCAATATGAATATTTGCTTTATGTTTATCATAAAAAAATATCTTTAGCATGATTATTTACTCATTTTTATAATACACTTAATATTCACCTTTGAGATAAGGATGTAGCTAGCTAAAAACTAGAAAATGGTTCAACAGATCAAAAATAGCATGGAAAATCTCTTAAAAATCAGCCAGTGTTCCATTAAGAATAGTGTGGAAATGTTAAAAATTCTCATAGAGAAATTGAGGGAATTGAGAGAAGAGCAGATGAATGATGGGAACCCAAGCAAGGTGAAGGAGATTCCTGTCAAAGAAAAAGGTAAAATTGTGGTGACAGAGGATGAAAAAGGTCCTAGTGCTTGCACTCAAGGGAAAAAGAAGAATACCTTTGATGAAGAAAAGGAAGAACTACTTACCTTGGTTAATAAACACTATGACCAAGAAATGGAGGTGGTGGACATCCTCAAGAACATGAAATAGTCAGTTGTTTAGTTTATTTTTGTTTTGTTGCTATCTATTTTGTTGCTTTTGGTTAGCTGTGGTTTTGTTGCTAGTTGGTTGTGCCTATATCTAATGTAGAAGCGTTTTGTAATTTGGTGTTTCGTGTCCCTTATAAAAACCTTTTTTTCCTGTTAATCAAAAACTAGCTATAAAAAATTGAAGGGTGACTCTTCTTTCTAATAGAACAACTGCTTTTTATGGTACTTTAATATGAAGCACTCAAAATATATAGATATTTTATACAAAGAAATATATTTATTGATATCCAAAGAGAATAGAGTAAGTGAAGGGAATCCATTAAGATGACCATGATATTAGTATATTCTCATGGTTCTCATAGCTCTCTCATATTATTCAATAACTCATTTTTAAAGGAGATTGTATTCATGCCATAACATCGCATTGTTAGCTTCTTACCATCACATATTCAAATAAAATGTAAGAGTTATGATTAGGAATTACTTTTCCTTTCTATTTTGTTGCCTACTCATAAAGTGTCATACATAATTAACACTATGAATATAAATTACACTAGACACTAACATATAATAATAAGAGCAAAACACCAATGTATATGTGAAATATTATTATCAATTAATATGTCAACTATAAAATATTTTTTGTAAGGCACAATGTAAATATTAATGCCAAAAAAAAATTCATCTTAGAGGGGGACATTAAGTAACAAAACTTGAGATGGTATGTTGGTTAGTATGTAATTAGTACCTTTGTCAATCTTCTAATGTAGACAATACTACTACATAAACCTAAATTTACACCTCAAATTGTATTGGTTTAAGTTTTTTGTTATGAATATTTTGCACCACATACGTAAAAAAATTATGCAAATGAAAATATTAATATTTTATATTAATTTTATTACTAATAAATATTGCTATCTATTTTTAACGGAATTTTTTACCAATTAATTAGATTTTATTCGTTCATTTATGGTTAGAGGCATTACAACATGCATATGAAATTTTCAATCATGTCATGTGACAACTAATTATTTACATGATTATTGGTCATTAGTTATTATCTTTCAAAGCTAATAAGAGGATAATAGTGGTAGAATTGGGTATAAACTAACATGATTTTTTCATCTCCCCCTTGCCACTTTGTCCCCTTCAATAGCACATTTCATATTTAAAAATATATATAATCAATCATTATCGACTTCCAGTTTCATTTTATTTATTATTTTTCATGATTTAATGTGTAGTGCCCCTCCATGATTCACCTTTCTTGATGTTTGATTAAGTTTGTTTGGGTGAGTTTTTTTTATATATATAGTGTTAAAATTATTGTTTATTAAAGTTGTTTGATATAGAATTAAATATATAATTAAATAAACTATGTTATTAAACGGGTGCATATGTTGTGTTTGGATAATTAAATGATTAAATTATAAAGTGCTTTCACAATTAAATATAGAAATAAATTATTGTTAAAGTTAAGTTTAATTAATAAATTTAATTTGTGAGGAAATTTCATGGGAAAAATAAAATATTAAAATTAATATTAATTTCGGATGAAGATAAATGATAAAGAAATAAAAACAATTAAAAAGTGGGAAAAAGACTTGTCGAAGCACATGTGTGACTTCGAACTAGGTTTTGGTTTGGAAATATGTTGTTTTTATGAGTCTTTTGTTTTCTTTTTGTTTTCAAAAATTAAAAGTTTTCATTATTATCATTTGAAGGGAGATTTTGGTTTTGATCTGGGATTTTTAGTTTTGGGAAGAGGAAAGAAAACTTGGTCTGCAAGAAAATCTGGGTAGAATGTTGGCATTTTGTTGATTGTTTCAAAAAAATTGGATTGGGGTTTCATGGTGGGGTGTTACACCTAGTATCAGAGTCTAGGTTCATACACTAGGTACTCTGGATACATATGAGCCCATTATGTTGTCCCGGTGCTTAGACTCTTGAGCTTCTGTTTTCTCCCCTTTTTCGTCCTTGCTTAGCAACTTGAGACATGTCCTTTGGTGGAGTTTGTCCGATGGTTCAGAAAATCGATGGAAAGGATCTAGGACCCTTGGTCTAGTGCACAATGCATCGATATTATTTCTATCAGGGAATGCATTATGGACACTTGTGTAGCCTTGTGATGTGTTTCCCAGTGATGTGAATTTGTGTGTGTATTTATATTTTGTGTCTGCCTTTCAACGCGAGTGGTGGTTGTATGATGTTATGTGATATTTGTTCTCTTGTAGTTTTTATTGAATGCTTGAGATGGTGTGGAGTGTATGCTTGATCATCTTGGATGTAACCTATTAAATGATGTTACTAAGTTAGATGACGATTATTACACCTTGGTAGATGTTAGCTTTACTGTTTTGGATTAGTATTGGATGACAGTTGATCATACTAGGATGTTCATGATACTATTGAATTATGCATATGTTATGATGGTTATATGGATTTATTTGTGTGTTTGGATTAATTTAGTTATGAGTATCATGTGGTTATATGATTTTGTTTACTGTGCATTTAATTCATGATTGATCTATGTTGTTTATGATGTAATTGTTGTTATCCGTTGATGTGGATTATTGTTTGAAGTGTCTTGGTGGGAGGGACAGTGTAGCATTACTCGTTCGTGAGTACCCTGCTACACTACGATTTCCTCTCATGGTGTGTTTGATTGTTTGATATATATATATATATGGTGTTCAATAGTTTGTCTGATGTAGACTGCAAGTACTAGGCATTGACTCCACCTGAATTTTCAGGTCTGAGTGTACCTTAAAACCCAATGGAAATGTTGTTGAAAACAAAGATGACAAAAGTTCCCCTACCCTTGTCATCATCCTCGACGAGGATGAGTATCTGGTGGTCACCCCATTAGTCTTGTTGTTGTATGCAGTTAATGGTCTTGGTTCTCGATCTTGATCATGGTTTAGGTAAGTGTTTGACATTTGTCTTGCTTGATTATTTGATGTTGTTGCATTTATGTATAGAAAGTTGAATGTGGTAATATTTAACGAGTTCTAGAATTAACATGTGTATGTCTTACTTTAACCTTGAGACTTCCAGGAGTAATTTGAAGCTTAGGGGAGAGGATGTAGTGCCCCTCCATGATTTTCCTTTCTTGATGTTTGATTAAGTTTGTTTGGGTGAGGTTTTTTGATACGTAGTGTTAAAATTAATTATTTATTAAAGTTGTTTGATATAGAATTAAATAAATTATGTTATTAAATGGGTGTATATGTTATGTTTGGATAATTAAATTATTAAATTAAATGATTAAATTATAAAGTGCTTTCACAATTAAATATAGAAATAAATTATTGATAAAGTTAAGTTTTAATTAATAAATTTAATTTGCGAGGAAATTTCATGGAAAAAATAAAATATTAAAATTAATATTAATTTCGGATGAAGATAAATGATAAAGAAATAGAAACAATTAAAAAGTGGGAAAAAGACTTGTTGAAGCACATGCGTGAATTCGAACTGGGTTTTGTTTTGGAAACATGTTGTTTTTATGAGTCTTTTGTTTGTTTTTTTGTTTTCGAAAAAAAAAAAAAAATCATTATTATCATTTGAAGGGAGATTTTGGTTTTGATCTAGAATTTTTAGTTTTGGGAAGAGGAAAGAAAACTTGGTCTACAAGAAAATCTGGGTAGAATGTTGGCATTATGTTGATTGTTTTGGAAAAATTGGATTGAGGTTTCGTGGCGGGGCATTACATAATGTTTTCATCTTGGATCGAGATATTTTTCAATATAATAGGTTACCTCAAATAAAGAAATCAAATATTCCCTCAACATAGATAATGATCTTGACACTTCAATCATGGTGAAATATGTCAATGGGTTTGTAGATATAGCATATACCAAAGAGAATCAAACTAGGCCTTCCATTCAATATTACTTCATTGAGAAAATGGTGGAATTTTTTTTAGAAAAATCTAGATAGCTCAATAGAAAAATGCATAATATTGGATGGAATTAAGTAGTTTCTCTTTAATTTGCATTGCTTCATTTGAGACTAAAGTATATTATCTTGGAAGATGGAAACCCATTTCTCCATTCAATACTAATTATAAAGAAGATGTCATTAAACATTTAATATGTGCAAATGTAAATGACCATATACAAAGCTTCTAAATGTGAAGAAGAAATCATCAACAAGGATGCATAATTGAAAAGAAAAAATGTAATGAGAATTGATTTGGAACATGTTATTTTAAAAACCTATCTTATAGACTTTTCCAATCTATCTAGATTTTTAATTTTATTTTCTCTCAAGATTTTTCTCAAGTACTTTGATACTTTCAAGAAAATTTTGATGGGAAAGGAATTTGGAAAATTAGAAATGGAGTCTTACAAGTTGAGACCTAGTTTGTATACTAAAAAGGGCTAGAGGGCTTGTCTTAGATAGTCATAGCTCAATAGTCGAACCTTAGTGACCAAATTATATTGGAAATAGCACAAGAATCTAGATCAACCTTGGGAAAGAATTATTAATTCTAAGTATTCGAGAGGAGTGGTGGATGAAGAAATTTCATGGATGCAATTGATTGAGAAAGGCTCCATGATTTGGAATACTATTGAAAAGGGGATTTTTTTAATTAAGAAATGGCTCTTCTAGATAACTAATAAAGGAAATATTGTTTTGTTTCAGAAAGATTCATAGGATAACCATACACCTATTAGTTCTTATTTTACTTAGCTTTAGCCTTTGAGTGACATTTTTCTAGAGGTAGGATAGTCCAAAGTTGTTGATTTCAAGTGTACTAGTCCTTTAGGGAGGTACTTTGATTTTCAATGGAGGGAGACTTGGAGTTTATCAAGAGGGGGTTTTTCAAAGGATTGGGACACTCTAGCTTTAATTCTTATGGATCAACCTTATACATCTTGGGAGGATAGGGATGTCCTTACATGGGGTCATGATTCTAAAGGGTTCTACTCGGTAGCTCTTGGTTATCACTATTTAGAGTAGAAGAAAGAGGGGCATGGAGAGTCTCCTTAATGGAGAATAATTTAGAATAAATTCGACCAAACTAAGTGTAATTTTTATGTGGTAATTAAGTTAGATCAAATGCCTCACCTAGGAAAATATTAGAAAGAGAGGATTCCATGGGCCTTCCATTTGTGTTCTTTGTAGTAGTACTTAATAATGCACTAGTCACCTTTTCTTTCAATGCTCTTTCTCCATGGATATCTAGATCTTGTGGTAGAAGATTTGGAATAGATATACTATTCATGCTACTTTCTTGTTTGAATTTTGGGCTAGTATGGGTCATCCCCCTACTTCAACATCCTTCCTTTTAGCTACATGGGATATTGGTACTTCTTTTATCTTTTGGAAATTTTGGTTGCAAAAAAGCTATCAAATCTTCCAAGAGTGTTAAAGTATAGTCATGCAATTTTGGCATAAGATTGAAAGTGTGTGGTCAAAGATACTATTGGGGCTAGATTTAGTATTGATGAACCTCTTAATTCTTCTAATTTTTTCTTAGTAAACCTCTTAGAGTTGTCCCCTTCTAATGCCTCATAGAATCAACCTGGCCATAGAGTGCAATCCTCTAGGGAGGTGAACAAGTCAAGTAAGTGGTCTCCTCCCCCTAGTGGTTTTTTTAAAATTAATACTAATGGCTCCTATCAAGCCAACTCGAGTGTTGTGGGGATAGGCAGAGTTGGTAATGATAGTGAAGACTAGCTTCATCTCTTCTTTACTTATATAGTATTTTCTCTAATTTAATCAAATGGAGGATCGGTCCATTCTTATAGCTTTGGAAAGATATTGTGTGATGAGAACAACAAAGGTTATATGGGTAATAGATTCCATGTTTTTGGTTTCCCTATTGAATAAACAAAATTTGTAATGTGTCATCCTAAAGTTTGGCTTTGGTAGCCAAGAATATTCTTTGTATGGCCACAAACTTTGACTTAAACTCTTTTAATCATATTACCAAATAATGGAATAAGGTGGTTGATTGTTTAGCTAAATGGGATTCTAAATGGATGTGTAACTATAATGTTATGAATTGGGGAGAGTCGGTCTACATAAATATTAGTAGATTCTTTAGCTTGTTCATGATTATCAAGTGGAATGAATTAGAATTTTCAATTGTTGGGAATGTGAGCCTTGGTTGGAGCTTAGGCTTTTCTAAGAGTTATGTTGGGTGGTATTGTAGGAATCCCTAGTGGGCTTGTATCCTATTGATTGTTATGATGGCTATAACTATATAGAAATCTATTTGGTATATTTGTACTTAACTCTCCTTGAATAAAGTTTTAAAGTTTTGCTTAGTTTTTATTCTTTTGATTTATATCTAAGACTTGATATTTGATATTTGATACTTGATACTTATACATATTTTTTCTTTATAAACTTATATTTAATATATTTATCATTATTATTTTTTTGAAAAGAATATAATACTTGAGTACTCCGATGTCATAAACTCAACCCAATTTTTATAATGCATTTTTTTTACAAACTTTATATATATATTTTTTAACTTTTTTATATTTCTTTTTAATTATTAATCAGCACTAATATATATAAATTTCATATGATAGATAATATATCATATATTTGTTAAAAAACATTATAATACAATTATATTATATAGAAAAGTACACAATTTTCAATTAAAATTAACGGTTTAGGTGTGAAGTAATATAGTAAGTACATCATGTGTCATAGCACTATAGATAGATAGGCAAGTCTACGGTGCATATAACTAACTATTACAAACAAAGACAAATCTTTCAATATTTATTTTTTAAAGGAAAACTATTGGTTGGATTATTTATCAAGGTATAGATTTTTTTTGAAAGATACCAACTTTCAATTAAATTATTGTCAGTGGCTTTCAATATCGAATATGATTAGTATAAATCTCAAAGATCATGGATTTAATTCTATAAATAATAATGTTTCATATGATTTTCATGATAGAGCCTTGAAAATTTTAATTAATTTTAAATTCCATTTTTTTATCAAATATTTCACTTCCATTAGTCACTTTCATGGAATGCAGTCCTGTTTTCAAAGCAAGTGCAACTTGTCCTAGGTCTGCAAATTCTTAACGTTTATTTTTAAATCACATTTCACAATCAAATAAAATATTGTTATTTCTACTTCGATCATTTTCATTTAAAATAATGTATAGTTAGCCACTGTATAGTGAAAAAAAATTAGTATTATTTTTATTGAAAAGATATGAAATGGTTTATTTTAATGTATTTCAGCTGTAAATTTGTATTGTATTATATTTTAATAACATTAATATGAGATTTTTTTTGCATGTTCCTATCTATTAGTAAATTTCAGTTTATCATATAAATATCAAAAAAATGGTCAAGTTTCAAGTAAATCTAAAATTAGATGTCTTCCACGTATTATAAAAATCATTTTATATATTATTTTCATTGAAAAGATATGAAATGGTTTGCATCCTACATTCTAATGTATTCCAGTTATAAATTTATATTGTATTATATTTTAATGGCATTAATATGAGATTTTACTAATGTTCTTATTTATTATTAAATTTGAATTTATCATATAAATACACAAAAAATGTCAAGTTTCAAGTAAATTTAAAATTAGATATATTAAAATTATAGTTTTATATATTATTTTCATTGAGAAAATATGAAATGGTTTGCTCTCTACATTCTAATGTATTCCAGTTGTAAATTTGTATTGTATTATTTTTTAATTGTATTATATTTTAATGGCATTAATATATGATTTTGTTCATGTTCCTATCTATTATTAAATTTGAATGTATCATATAAATACAAAAAATAGTCTAAGTTTCAAATAAACGTAGAATTAGATGTCCTCCACATATTAAAAATATAATTTTATATATTATAAATTTAAATTAAATTAAAATTAAATTATTTGATATTATGAATTATAAAAAAATGTTAATGGGTTTTTGGTTTATTGAAAAAAAGTCAAGTTTCAACTAAATCTAGAATTAGATGTCCTCCACATATTAAAAATATAATGTTATATATTACAAATTATTTATAAATTTAAATTAAATTATTTGATTTTATGAATTATAAAAAAATCGTTAATGGTTTTTTGGTTTATTGAAAAAAGTCAAGTTTCAACTAAATCTAGAATTAGGTGTCCTCCACATCAAAAAAATAAAAATAAATTTATGGATATAAATTTAAATTATTTAATATTATGATTTATAAAAAAATTGTTAATGTGTTTTTGGTTTATTGATGAAGTTAAATAATTCTAAATGAGTTTATTATAGATTAAATCATTTTAAGTGCAAGACACTGACACCATAAAGAATGAGGTCGGGGTCATGTCTTAATGACTTTGATGAAATAGATACTCCTTAATACTTGGTTCTTATTCGAAGAGATTTCAACCTAATGTCTTGAATGACTTTGATGAAATAGATAACTCCTTAGTACTTGGTTCTCAATTGAAGAGATTTCAGCCTAAGATAAATAATGAAGCCAGGATCATATCTTAGATGACTTTAATGAAATAGATATCGTTTAGTACTTGGTTCTCAATTAAAGAGATTTCAACCTAAGATTCATGGTCTCGTGGATCAAATGATTATAAAATTTGACATAAACTCCTCTAACAAAAAAAAAAAAAATCCTTCGTCTTCTTTTATATTACTAAAATAAAAAGATAAAAAATATTTGTGTATGTTTAAGAAAAATTGACCCATATTCAATTAAATTCATTCATATCCCTTGGTCTTCCCTTAGTTTGTCCCATCCTTCGATATTTTTTAAGCTATTCTTCCTAGTTTGTCCCATCCTTGTGATATTTTAGAGAATGTGGTCATAGTTAGTATGCATCTTGCCAAGATCATGAAGGGATATTGTATGTTTGCATGTCTATTTTCCACCCTCCCCTTTGTTTTAGCTTTTAGAGAGTAGTTCTAAAAAGACAGATAACGATGAAGACAATGCTAAATGAAAAACATGGATAAAATAGGGGATTTGAATATGTGCATTTCATTGGGTATTTGGCCACATAGTACAAATATGTAGTTGTCAATTTGGAACTTAGCTCCATTTCTTCCTTTGCTCATGTTTTGGAAGGAGAAAAGAAACTTTGGTGCTTGAATTATACATCATGGACTATCTTCCATTAACAATTAATAAAGAAAAGAATCAAACAAAAGTTGTCCTTAGTTATGTGGATAAAAAGTAATAATGGACCGTAAGTTTCGGATCATGTCACTTTTTCAGTGAATATAATTGAATTTAATATTATACAAAATAAGTTATTGGTCCACATATAACACTTAATCAATGAACATAATTGAACTTTATATTATAGAATATTAGTTATAGGCCTAAATATAGCACTTTTTCAATGAGCATAATTGAATTTTGTGCTGTAGGAAATTAGTTGGTGGCTCAAGTTTAACACATTTTCAATGAAAATAATTGAATTATTATTATGGAATGCTGGTTATTTCTCAATAAGCATAATTGGATTTTATATCATAGAAAAGGAGTGACTGCCCAAATAAATTTTGCCATGAAGAATAGAATATAATTCTTGGCCCAAAGTCTAACAATAAAATGCCCTTGGAGAAGTTGTATGTTATACGTAATAGATTTTTTTATGGGTATGATCCTAAACAAGTGGCCTTTATCAATCATATCTTTGATTTGATGGCTAGTCATGCGTGAGCCTCTTAATTGGTTGATTTTTTTTTTAAGGGATCCTTCATTGACTAAACCTAGTGCATATGTTAGGTCATACCTACCATGAAGAACATCTCATATTCTTCTCAAGTGATTTGCTTAGACTAGGTTTTTAAGTAGGCATTGCATTTTAGGTTTATGTGTTTGTAAAATATTTTTTAGTGGATGCATTTTTTTTATAAATTAAGGGGATTTTATTAGAAAAATAAAGGCATTAAATAAAGATTGAAAGAGAAAGGATTTAACTTAAATTTAATGGAGAAAGCTATCAAAATTAGTTTAGAAATTTTAAAAAGAAAATGATAATCATTTTAAGAAATATCAGTATGGTTTACAAGGTCGTAAAGTAACGTTATATCAAATTGTAAGAAACCAATCTCTATTTAAATTAAAAATTTCAAAATATAAGACTTTATTAAAAAAAGTCAAGAGAGAAGAGTCAAAGGTTGCCACCTCTTATGCACAATGAGAGCTTCTATGGTCAATTGAGACCCATCCTCAATAGCCTCCAAAGGCTCTCTTTAAAGTTCTACCTTTGCTTTTCTTCACCTCTTTTTATTTTGCGGAATTTGAAACTGCAATCTTAGAAGGAATATTGCCTTAAGATTGATAGATCTTATTTGGGCAAGCACAGTAAAAGCCAACCTATTTCAAGTTCCAAAGAAACAAATCCCTCCCAAGGATCCTAAGGCGAGCTCTCAAAATTGATCAATATTTAAGTCTACTTGAACTAGAATTTTTTTTAGAAGATCCTTCAAATTATCCTCGCTACCACCATTAATCAAACCATCAAGAATGAAAGCTTCTTGAACAAAGAATTTAAGAAAATTTCTCCAAATGAAGTTCATGTTGAGATCACTATTCTTCAACTTTCACATCTAATTCAATCTCAAGACTTACACTAAATATTAAGAAGGGTAAACATTAATTTTATGGTTGATTATCTTGCATTTAAAGTATCTTAGTGGTAGTCGATCATAGTCAACACTATTATTACAAGAGTCCAAAGAGGTACTAACATGGAAAGAGTGAATAGTTAGCTTCAAAGGGTCAACTTTCACACATTGACATGTGAAAATTCTTCTATCACTTCTAATCATAAAAATATTCCTTTGTGAATTTCTCATCAAGCTTACAATTTGTCTCAACATTTTTGGATTCTTCATTTCCACAAGAAGCCTACACAACCATACCCAAATGTGATTTAATGAAATCTTATCCAAATGTCGAATAAAAAGTGGTGTCCATGGTCTTACAAACAAACCCATAAAACCAAAAAACCATGGTCCTTGCTAAAGAACAAAGATCGTATCATTTTTTTACTAGAATAAATCTTGGAAAAAACCATTAGCAAAAGGGGAAAAAACAAAGGACAATTCAAATTTATAACAAACGTCTAATTATTCAATTATTCTTTACCATGCTTCTTCCATACAAATATACAAATCTAAGACAAATCCAAATATATATATATATATAATTCTTTGAGGGTTAAGTTTGAGAGAACTATCTCTAGAATCTCCTAAGCAATATTGATAGGAATATCTCAAAAAAAATCCTTGATAGGTTTGAAAAATATTATTTTTTGGAGGATTTAGAGGAGAGCTAGGGGAATATGACTTAGTCCACCATTATGGAAACCATTTTCCTTTAGACAAGCAATAATTTCACAAGCCACCAACTTACAAAGACAAAATTATAAATATTTATGATAAGGATTTACAAACTCAACTACATGGAGTGTGGAAATATCATGTTTATCATTGATACACTTCGCATAATGGAAATATATAGACACAAAAACTCTTACATAGTTTTTCTAGAATAATAAAAATCCAACTACATGGACTATGGAAATATAATGTTTATCAAGGATTTGCAAAGTAACACACTCAAAGTATATTAGATGGTTCCACCCTAGACATCCTCTTAGAAAGTACTTAAAAAAACATTATTTTTCTTTGACTTATGCACACATGTAACTTATTTGATATTTATTTTTTGTTCTAATCTAGCCTTTGTAGAAAATATCCCTTCTTGCATAATACTCATATTTGTCCTAGTGGCTTGCCTAAAGGATTTTGTTTACAAATGCACTACACCTAAGCCATTCCACGCTTTTCTAAACTTTGTATACTCAAAATGAGCATGGATTTTACCAAAGCCATCACAAAATCATCCACATCATCTATTGAAATTGTTCAAACTTTGTGTCATCCTTGTTTTCCCACTACTTATAATCAATCTGGGAGATCTTTGTGGGTAATTAGGTTAGTTGTGCTTCTATGTTATTGTCTTCCCTTGCTTGTCCCTCAATCAGTTACCCTTGACAAAGCATGTTGGAATCATCAAATAAAAAGCATCATCTTGAGAGCATATCATATTATATTAGAGTAGTTTGCGCTCACATAAAAAACTACCACACTTTACATATTTTACATTTGTGTGTCTTTGGTGCTTTTGACTCTTGTTGAAAGCAACAAAAATGGTTTAACTATGACTTAAGGAAGTTTTCATGCTTCAAACCTAACACAGAAAAACCCCAAAGGTGTCAATTAACTTTGCATTGGTATGTGAAACATAGAAAAAGGGGATCCTAGGTCCTGAATACAAAGAACCTAGGATGAAAGGCACATTTTCCCAAGTTTCATTAGGATGTAGATCAACAAGGTGAAAAGATTGACTTACAACCTCAAAGGTGAGCCAATTAGACTTGGATCCACATCTATTTGAGGGTTGGAATGGATTGGAAATAATTGGAATGATTAACCTAATGATCCTATATGCCCTAATATGAAAAAGGCAAGATCCCAACAATTGGCAAACTGAAACACTCAAGTTCTAGCAGATTTGGAAGCTGCAAATGATTGTGTACCTGCCCAGAAAAATTGGTATGGTTGTGCATACAAGGAATCAGTTTCCCATGGGTGAATGGGTCTTTGATAGGGTGTCCTAGAGTGCTTTTGGGGTCCCCTAGTGCCAGATCTGAGCTTCTATTTTCCTCCTGCAAAAATGTCAGAATGTCGTCTAATAAGTTTGTAATGAGTTTCTGTGGCTTGGCAAGGTTTATGACAAAAATGCAAAATGGATCTTCAAGTCCTCTTTAATCCTCTTCAACCTAAGATCTACACATTTACAAAGAGAGGAAATGTTGGTCCATTTAGGGGCTTTCCTCAATCAAACCCTATGTGTGTTTCCACTTCCACAATGGCAATGTCAATGATAAACCAATAATGAAAATGAAGGAAATGACGAATGAACACAATGTTGCAACTCACTACCCTTCACTGGCTTCTTAGAAGGATTGAAGTCGTGCACATCACTTCAAGGATTTGGATCTTTCTTTTCTTGAATGCTTGAATGCTTTGGAGACCTACAACAAGGGTTAGCCTTTACAAAACATGAACATGAACACACATAAACTCACATAGAGTTTGGTATGATGTTGCATCTCAAATTGCTATAATGAACTGTGATAATGTTGCTCTTGACTTGCTCAATAGTGCTCTTGATCATAAGTTTGCCAATATATTTTTCACTTAGTTTTCAAATGATAAAAAGATTAGGTATTTACAAGTGTTTATCCAATTTCCCAAAAAATTAGATTCCAAAAGCCGACACTTCATATTTGAATTTTGGGTGTTAGAATGCAGTCAACAACATATTTAAATTTGGGTCTTGGCTAAGGAGGGGGACCCATGGGCAAGTGGGTCCTGACCCAAATTTCCAGGACACTCAAAGTTAGGGGCAATTTAATGATTGAATGTATTTATTCAATGCTTGTTCTCCTTCGAAAAATGGTTAAAATTAGGCTTTGGAATGCATAATTTTAGGTAATTTGGTGGTCAATTAAGCTCAATAATTTAGGGGGGCCAAAACATAATGTGAAATTGTTAAGGTATACAATTTTATACTATAGTATGGAAATGGAAATGGATATAAATGTAGGAGTGCAAGATTCTTAGGCATGTAATGAGTGATAACAAGAGACTTAAACATGCAAGAGAAAATATTAGCGAATTAATATAGGACAAAATTGTGTGTGGTTGTGTCTAATACTAGTATAAATATCAAATGTATATCAACTTCATTTGCTATAATCTCGATCTAATGTTAGTATTCCAAATACAATCATCAAACACTCTCACACTATCAAATGAATCGCATCAATATTCATCATATAAAAAACTAAATATTATCTAATTTTGTATTTAAATTTATAAATCTCAATTCAAATATTTATCTATATATAATTACTACATTATCATTTATTTAACCTAAATATATTCACATTTATTTCTTTCCCAACGAATATATACAATTATATGAATTCTAATATATAAAATATAAATAGCTAATTAATAATTTTATAACAATTTTCATATACATTTTAGATAAAATCTTATTAAAAACTAATATATTTTCCAACTATAAATTAAAAGAGACTGCCAGTCAATCAAATATTTAAAAAGAAATTAAATGGCCAACAATTTAAAACAAAGATGAGGAATCTTTAAAAAGGTTCTCTAACGAGAGAAAATCATCTGGAAATTTATACATATTTTATTTCATTAAAATAAATAAAAATTCAAAACAATTGGAATGATTCTCCGTATATATTGAGCAAAAAGTTTACTGTCACATGGTATTCCCTCTCAAGGTGGTTTTTAATTTTATTTTAAATACTGATGGTACCTTTGTGTGAGCATATTGTCATAAATTAATTTGGTACTATTTAGTATGTTCCGAAGTTACGTATGATATGTGACTGGTTTTTTTTTTAATTATTTTTTTCTATATTAAATAATTTTATTTATTTTTAATACTGTTGTAATATTTTAATTTGATTGATTTTTAAAATTAGATTGAGATGAAATAGTAAGATATTTTTACTTTTTTAATTTTTTTTAATTGAGTAAGATATTTGTTATTTTAAAAATATTGGCAATCAATTTTTTTAATTAGTATTTTTTTAATAATATAGCTCTAGTTTTTGTTAATAGGATGTTTAAGGTTAATGTTAAAGATGAAATAGAATTTTTTTTCATTTGATTTTTTCAAACTCAATTTTAATAGTGGATCTAGACGTAATTTAAGTCTTTTTAAAGTGTGATGTGTGATTAGAAATATCTTTTTAAATCTTGTCACACAAGTGTTTAAAAGATTGAAAGAAGGTGCTAATAATGAAGGTAGAGCTTTCACTTTGGTTCTAAACCTTTAGAGAATTTGACTATTACGACATTGGTTTAATGATCATAGAAGAAGACTCAATAGTTATCTTCACTCTTAAAAAATAGAAATCATTTAATTAGAAACTAAATAATATCCTCAAAGAGGCATGCCATATATTGTACTTTCTTAATACCTATCTTTTCAACATTGTTTTAGAGAAGAAAATGGTGTTGTTAACTACCAAACAAATCAAGGAATAAATTATAATAAAGAACTAATTATAGTTGTCTCATTAGAAAGTTTGCAAGGCTTGGGTTTCATTTTCCCGATAAGTAAATTTCCATTTAACTTCATGTTATGATTACCTTGCATCATGGTTTTGAGCTCATCATTTGATAACATACTTCTCTTCACACATATGGCTCAAGCTTAGAGATATGGCAAGTTATTACAAATTAAAATTTTGATGTTTCCATTGAGATACAAGCTTAATAATAAAATGGGGTTTCCTTTCTATCACAATGATCTCCCATGCTTATCATGGATCCCAAATTTCACCTATATGGGGAAAATTGACAAATGTATCTCAAAGGGGAGATCATTGACATGTGGGTAGGGAAGATATTTGTGATACAAATTCATGGCATCGAGACAACTTGGGGATCAATTTTCTTGAATTTGCAAAGAGAAATATGGTAAATTTAGACATATTGTTTATGCTTGTTTCTAACATGCTAGATTTCATCAAAGCTAAATAAATGATGAAGGTGTTTGCATACCATTACATCAAGGAGAAACACAAAGACAAGTTGGATCTAGCCCTGAAGCTATTAATTGCTTTTATAGTGAAATTTTTCCTATTGTAAGTGAAGAATTTAAAGTGTTGGTTTTCATGGAGTCTTTATTTATCTACCTAGGGATATAATATTATAATGTATTTAGGTGGATAAAGATGTCAGCAGGTGGCCACATCCCTTAAGTTATTTATATTAGGTCATGTAGAAAATCAAGTATAATTAAATTATATTAGGTAATGAGTAGGCCTACATTGGATTTGGTATTTTATCCTTCCATTATGTTATTAGGAGGATGTCTATATAAATAAGGTGAATATCATTGTACGAACATGTGATGAATATGATAGTGTGTTTTAGATCACTTGGAAACATAGTGTTAATTGACTTCTTCCATAAGGAGTATTGTATGGTATTACCCTATCTTAATGGTTTACCCTATCTCTATATTTATTGGATATTAGGGCATCTTGACCTGTGAACATCTCTTATGTTGTGTGGGATCTATCTTTTGGATGATCTTATTACCATTATTATATGTATGGACCTTCTCATCTTTTAAGGAATTGTAGGCTCATTTCCAAGCTTCAGTTAGTGAAGTTGAGACAATGTAGTTTTATTTGGTGAGAAAAACTTTCAACAATATTCAAGGGCATTAGGAAAGCCACATAATTAAATAACCTAAAACATGTCAAATACCTCATTAGGATGGTTGAATTAATGAAGAATAAAGATGAAACATGTAATTCAAATGTTGATGCAATCGAAAACCAAAACCTCGAATCCAGGTGTTGATCTTCGCAACCACCACTCAAACCCTTCAAATTTATTAGATACTTGGTGGCAATGGAATGAACCCACATTGCAATTTATTTAATTCCATTGAACTTCTAAAAATGTAGTAGCAACTTGTGATAGATCACTTTTCAAAAATTAAATTGAACATGTAAATGAGATTCTTTTCTTCTAAAAACTTGTAAAAAGGAATCTCCCATATTCATCTATGGGAAGACATGCCCACTATATTTTTTAAACCATCAAAACCATGTTGCCTTTCAAGCCAAACTTTTAGAAAATCCTTTTTCGAACACTGGATTTTGACCCCTTCCAACAACTTTTCTCAATTTTCATCTTTTTCCCCACTTTCTTTAAAATATTGTTGGATAATATTAATAACAACCACAAAATGATTAAATCTAAAATTTTATTTTAAAATTTGATTGCAACGTGCATGAAGGTACACATATTTTAAATTTACACAACAATGTCATTCTTGCAACAACTATCTATAGGAGAGCATGTGCAAACTTCACACATTCTAAAAACTATTAGCTACAGGCATACAACATCTAATCATCACTCTTCACACCAGCAAAAAACACTTGCAACACATGCCAAATTTCATGAAATTCATCTTCAAGACAACAAGGCATTGTTCCTCCTTTTCTTACATTCTTCTTCTCACATTTTCTTCATTCTTTTCCTTGTCAAAACCTCTCTTGGCAATTTTAGCATGGGACTTTTCTCTTTCCTATCAGTCAACTGCAAATCCCACCTTTCACCTCTTGTCTTCCCTCTTCTCCATCCACTCTCCCACTCCCTTAACGCCCGCCCTTCCATTTTCTCAACAAGGCATTTTCAAAATTCAAGATATGGAGTTACAAATTACAATAAATGCCTACTCATGGGCCTAGGGTGGGATTTTGCCTTTTTGGTAAATCATCAATATACATTCAAAATTAAAAACATTTACTAAGAGCAGCTATTAAGAATTTGATTTTTTCTCAAGTCACACATTGAACCATGTTGTGCTCGAGGAGTTGAAAATATTAAAAAAGATGTGCCCTACCCTTCCTGCATCAAATCTTAATAAATTTGACGTAGTAGATTTGAAATAGTAATTAATATATATAGATGGTCCCAAATTCCTCAACTCAAATAAAAACAATAACAAAACTCTATTTTTAATAATAAAGAAACTTAACAAATAATAACAAATCTATATTATAAATATTTCAAAAATACTATAAAAAATTGTATTTCATTATTTCAAATTATTTTCTATAAATATTATGGATATAATAATAAAATTGATTTTTTTTAAATAATATAATATCATTTGTTAATTAATTAAAACAAATTTGATCACAACACTTTGAAATAGAAACTACTAACACTCTATCATTACATTACACTTATATGACTATCATTAAATAATTAATCAAATAATATACCGCTAACATTTCTAAAATAAAATTGATAATTACTTACATCAAATAACATTAAAAGGTAAACAATCCAAAAATAAATAAATCCAAATTCATATACACAAAAAAAGTTGTTTCCAACTCCACGAAATGCATGTGATTGAAACCTAATAATTAAGCAACACATCGTTTGGTGAGGCGATATAGAATTTTCAACCATTGACTACAATTCACTTTTTATCATTTGTAACATCAAGTTAAAAAGGCCATTCAATATTAAAAAAGTGAAGTAAAATGTAAATGTCAAAAAGTGAATATATATTAAAAAAAAAAAGGCCATTCAATATTAAAAAAGTGAAGTAAAATGTAAATGTCGAAGTATAAAGTGTAAAACTTTTAGATGATTATAATAGTAAAGATATTTTATTTTAGGAGGTATAACTTATAATAGTAATAAGGGATGGAGTGAAATGGTATGTTTGTGTTAAAAAAAATATTTAAAGTTGATATTTATATTTTAAATATAAAAATACTAAAAATTAAAAATATATTTATTTTACACAATTCATAGTTCAACAGAAATTTGAATCTTATTAATTACAACAATAATGTCATAATTTGTCCACCATACTATACCATAAATAACTTTTATATAACTCATTTAAAATAAAATAAAAATTATAATATAAAATTATAATATAAAAACCGTAAAATATAAGACAAATTCCGAAATTATAGTTAAAATAATTAACTTTATAAAAAGTATCCACGGTTTTTGGCTCTTAAAACCGTTATAAATTAGTTTAAATTAAAGACAAACAAAATACATCCTTAACGCACCGCAAAATGATCATTTATGCCTAAAGACTTTTTGTATTATTTGTCACACGAGCTATCATTAATGTTAATATTTTCTTTCTTGTAGTGGTATTAAAGTTGATCACGTACCTATAAATTATATATAAATTAAATTGATCAGGGTAATGTGATTATTGGTTTTTTTTTTTTAAATTAAATTTGAATTTTTATAATTAATTAATGTAATATGTTAATTAAGTTTAATCATTACGTTGAAGTTATACAGTGAAAGTAACGAAAGAATAGTTTGTAAATTTTTTGACGCTTCACTGAAAATGACAGGTAGGTGGAAGTATGTGCTGCTTAAGAATAACAAGCACATAAAATGAATTTTCTTTTTCTATTTTTCGAAAAAGATATAAATGAAAAACTTCTCAAGAAATAGTTTTTAATTTAAATAAAACTAATATATGTATGCTTAATAGTTTTTTATATATATTATTAGTTTTTAATATATCTTATTAATTAATATTATAATAAACAATGTTAAGTATTGATAACTTTTAGCGTTCTTTATATATATTATTAATTAATATATGTATACTAGTATTTATTTTCAGAAGTGGAAAATTGAGAACTTATTATTGTAAATATTATATATATAAATAAAAATAAATAATAATTTTTATAATTATTATATTTATTGTAAATGATAAATAATGATTTTATTTTTTTGTAAAAATTGATTTGTTTATAATATAATATTATTTTTACTTTTACATAATTATTACTTTAATTACTAAAATAATCTTATCATCAAACTTTCTCTTTCTAATAGAAGTGACACTCTCCATTTCACAAAAAAACAATCACTTCTACAAATCACATCTACGCTATTCTCTCCACAACAAAGTCTGTCTATGCCACTTTTCTTCTATCTTATGAGAATCGACTCTCATCATTTTGGACACTCTCATGATACTCACACTAATATAATGTTGAAATGACGAGAGATTGCAACAATGCAAAGAAAAGAGATGTACAAAACTTCATATTTATACTTTTTTCATAGATACTCCCATTTTCACAAAATGAGTAGCAAAGTCCTAAAAGATTCTAATTTCAACACTAGACTTCCCTAATTTAACTCATTACCCTACAACTAAGATACTCAAAACTACACATACCTACAACTAAGATACTTTTAACAATATATATACATGAGTTGTTTTCATACACAGTAAAGTCCCTAAATATTCTCCAACAAAGTGTTGGTATCTTACTAAATCAATTTTCCTTAGTTTGAGAAAATGATAACCTTAAATTGTAGACTATTGTTGGTCCTTTTGCAAACCCACAAATAAGTCAGATAAATCCCATAGCTTTGGATTGATTTTGTGTTATGTGGACCTACACTCTCTAACTCACCAAATCCTCAACTTTGTGTTGATCGCCAAGGACTAGTGATATTTTAAAATACCTTAGGGAGATCACCAAATCGCAACATCAAGTTCTCCTAGGTTAGCCCCTTTGAAAGATTGACTTCATGGTCATAAAATAATTGGCATACAACAAGCAAGTGTACACTGGTCTATATAATGATTTTAATGCACATAATTATTTCTTTTAATGTTATAAATTGAAATATTCATATTGAATACTTATGATTTCTAATGATGATTGGAGGCTTGGTTAATGCTTAAACAAATGTCATTAAATACAAGAACATAACAAGTCATTGCACAAACTTGTATCAGTTCATCTCCTAATGGCTATTGAAAGAAAAAAATAACTTTTGAATATATCTTGTATGTTGTAGGAATGGCCAAAGATAAGGGATAAGAAATTTAGTGGTCAAGGATGAATCCATGAGAATTTCAAAGCAATACATGATGATAATGTGTGAGAATAAATTTAGATAAGGATAAGGATGAATGCATAATAATGTGTGTAAGGAAGAGTAATTGAGGGGAGGTGCAATCTCAAGAAAATAGCCAAACTTTACACAAAAGGTGTGTCACATATTGTTTTGTAATTGTATTAAGACACTCTGAAAATAAGCCAAAAAAAATGAAAATTACCATGAATATACAAATTTCAACATTACAAATATGTACCTTAAAAATTAGGTTGTGGGTATCATGAACCTTAAACTATTCTTTTCTATTATATTTGACAATTTACAATTATATCTTAATTTTGAGATTAAATTCTTCTTAAATAATTTTTTTATTAGGGGGTGTACTTTATGATTAGAGACATAAGCTAGTTGATCTCAAAAAGACTCTTCTTTTCAAACTTCTCTTGAAAAATTATTTACATTTATTTAGAACTTTTCTCTTCTCGTAGTCTTTAAAATTAGGATTCCTCTAGAAGTTCTTGAATGTTGATATTGAACAAATTATTTGGAATAATCTCAAGTGAGAACTTTCTTTCTCTAATATTAATAATGAACAAATCATCTAAAATTACCTCTCATAGAAACTTCTTTGACTTTTGATCACAATGAAGACTGTACTCTATAAAGGTCACATGTTTGAATCTAGAAAAGTATTTAAATTTGTATGCGTACTACATAAGAAGAAGTTTTCAAATTGATATTTGGGTTGAATTCTCTTACAATAGTGACATAAGATAAACACTATACAAAGATCAATTGATATTTTTTTAAAAAATTGAACAAAGAAAGATATTTCTTTAACACAACATGTGTTCAACATGATATATTTATCAAATTAATTATTAATTAAAATATACTATTAAATTTAATAATTCAATAATTGTTTTGATAAAAAATAATAATTTAAACAAATTAATATATAAAAATAGAATATATTAAATTGAACAAATTAATAATTATTTTGATAAAAAAATGAACAATAATTTAAACAAGTTAAAAGAAGCTGAATTATTTTCAATTTTAGAAAATAATTAATTGGCTAATTAGTTTGGTACAAATTGAGTTAACTGTAGGAGTTAAGTTCACTTCTCTAGCTTCACTATTGTTGCCACGTCAGCCTATGTCACATTAAGGCTCTGGCAATCTCTCTATTTCCACGTCACCCACTCCATGTGACTCAAACATTTAATTTCCGCAGCTCATCACTAAAAACATGCCACGTCATCAGAGGGCCACGTGTTGTTGAGACACGCGCGTGCTCTCTTACTGCCACCTGTATACACACTTTTCAAGGCGCCACCACCGTAGAAGTTCTTTTCCCACATGATTACCCGGTAATTACTCCCAGTTTACCGGGTGACCGGCCCCATTGGTCGCCCCACAGGACGGCTAGTGATACTCAATACACCGCCACAGACTCAGATATGAGGAAAAATATCCCCGTATGTCCACGCAAAAATACAACGTACGTCGTATATACAGGCTTGTCGATGCGCGACATTTATACAGCCTGTCAGTTCTAAATATCCCGCCGGAGGACAATGTGTACGGTCAAAACAAATGGCCTGTGGTCCCGCAATCGGATGCTCAGCGTTCTCTCCTGAGGCCACGAGATTCTCGACCGTCTGATTTCGACCGAGAGTGAGGGTAGTTATCGGACGTCCCCGAATGCGTGGGATAGTCGAGTATAAGAAGGTGAAATTTTCTCCACAGGTATTTCTATGCCTGCTGCGGCGAAAGCGACGTCTGCCGCTGCGGTTTGTTGGTCAAAAGGTAAAATATCTGGAAAAAAAATGTTGACGCGGTTTTTCAAGCCACGGTAATAACTGGGTGAAATGACTTTCAACTCGGTCCACATAACTATGGGGAGGGGTTTAGGCTAGGGTTGAGACATATACACACCAAAACATGTTGAGGTATATATACACACAATAGAGGAGGGATGTATACACACAGAATATGCGTAATGGTCGAGGTCGTAAATGGAAAACTTGCAGAGCGTTCACATGGATTTGGGACCTGGGAGACAATTTTGTATAGCATTAGCTTACTGTGGAAGCTCGGATCTCCAGAAACGCTTCACTTTAGTGTAAGTCGTGGAGCTCTTTTGTAAATTTACGCTGATTTATTGTTATTGCTATTTGATTCTTTTCATGAACGTGTATATTCTCTGTGTATGTGTTTGGTGATTTCTGCAGATTTTTTTTGTGTGTGTGTTTTGGTGATTTGCGTAGATATATATTTTGTGTGTGTGTTTCTGTGATTTTGCATAATATGTATATATATTTTGTGTGTATTTGTTGCTGTGCTTTGCATCGAAGCAAGGCGGCAGACGGGGTTTCAAGCTGTTGTTGCCGCTTGACGAGGTAAATTTCTTCGATTTTGGTGGTGAAAGCTGCCTCGGATCGCGGGCGGCGTGTAATCTTTGCGATAATTTTGACTAAATTTAAGGATTTTAGACGTTATTTTCTACTTTTTGTTGTTTAATATTTTGCTCCGTTTGTGTCGCGTTTGCTTTTTCTATTTCTTGGATTTATAAGCTGTGGGTTTGGGCAGGAAGTGTAGGGGAACTTTGTTGAATTGCAGCGGTGTATTTTCCATTTTGCATTTGGAGCTTAGAAATTTAGGCGAAATTAATGGAACAAAGCGTTTAGGCGAGAAATTCGGTGCATTGACCACGTAACTATTATAAATTTATCAGTTTATAAGTGCTATTTTCCATGTATTTTCTGGAATTGAGCTTTGTCTGACTTTTATTTGTAAGCAGTGGTGAGTTTGCGATGGTTGGAATTCCGGCTTAAATTTTCATTAATATTTTTGTTCTTGACGCAGGACTTCGATAATTCTCTTCAGGTCTTGCATAGATTTTCTTGTTCTTTTGGATTGGGATAATGTTTCTTGTTCTTCAGGATTTGGATAAATTTTCTTTGTCTTAGCATTTGAAAAGGTTAATAAAGACTGTTGAATATAGTGAGTTGCTCTTTAATGTGGGAAAAAGTTGTAAAAGGAATCGATCACTTCAAGTCCTCATGCCTTTTTAATGTAGGAACAAAATCAATACAGATTGATGATTTCAGTTGTATTTTAAAATCTTCGCATAGACTGATAAATGTAGTCGAAATTGGGCTCCTATTGTATTTACGTTTGCTTTATAGATCGATAAATATACTTGGATTTGCGCTGCTATTTATTTGCTTTTGTTTAATATAGATTGATAAATATATTCGGATTTGCGCTGATATGTTTCTGCTTTCGCTTTTCTGTGCAGTGAGAGGCAGCTGCCAAAATTTTGATTTAAAATAGTTGCATCAGACGCTGAAAAGCTCCTGCTGTTTTGTTTCTTTTGATAGACGTTGGGAAGTTTGTGAAAATATAAGTTTAGGCCGTTTTAAGGAGAAAAAATCTCTCAGGATATTGCTGAATTTGTATCTAGGGAAGGGATATTTCCAAATCTAGATAGAAGAAAGGGAATATCAGCAAGTTGTGGTGAAATTTTACTGAGAAGGAGAAAGCAAGCAAAGTGTATTTACAGAGGAGTTCTGTTTTGATTCAGGGGAGGGTTTGAAAAAAGCTCTGAAAAATGGGTCTAGAGGTGGCAAACTGTTTGCATCGGCCTCCTCTGCAGCCATCTATCCCATCTGCAAGTAGTTCTCAATTGGATCATAAGAAAAGGGTTCCATCTTCTTTTAAGGGAGGTGCTGCTCTTGGTGTAAATCCACTTCCCAGAACTCAGAGCTCTTTCCTGTCCACTGGAAGGAGAAGAGGACCAATATTCAACAGAACACGCTCCTTTGAAGACTCTAAGAGGCCAGAAAACAGGCTGAGGAGGGCTTGCAGTGCAAGGTTAGGAGACACCAACAATGACGAGAGCAATTCTGATGATGAGTACTTGCAAAGGCTGCAAGAATTGGCCTTGCAATGCCATTTGGATGATGAAATTGAGGAAGAAGGCGAGGCTGCAGCATTGCACTCTGCCACAGATCATATTGAGGAAGGTCTTGTAGAATTCAGCAGCAGAAGCTTTGGAGGAGAAAGCAGTAGTTTTAGAAATGAAATCAATCCTAGATTTGGGGGCAATTTTAAATCTAGATTTGTTCATTCCAGGCCTTTTCCTTCTGTTAAGCTTGACACCAATTTTAGCTGGCGTGAGCCAGATTGGAATACAGATAGCATGAAAGTGAATAGAATTTCTCCTGTAAGTCTGGAAAAGAAGGCTGATGGTGTTGGATTGCCTCTGTCATTGCGGATTTTGAAGCGAAAGCAGAGCAAAGAGAGAGGTATTGATTTAAAACCAGGTGGAGAGGGTTTTAGGGACAGCTTGAAGGAAGTAGGGGAAAGTGCTTGCTGTTCGGTGAGGAAGGCTTTTTCTTCAATGGTTTTCATGATCCGGGAGCTTCAGAATTATACTCTCCAGATGAGACAAGTCTTCTGTTATGGTGATTTACAGGAGCTTGCGAGTAGTGTGCAGAGAGAAATGCATGCTTCCTTTGTGTGGCTCTTTCAACAGGTTTTCTCATGTACCCCTACTCTTATGGTTTCCGTGATGATTCTGCTTGCAAATTTTACAGTTTATTCAATGGGCAACAATGTAGCTTTAGCCACTGTTCCACCCTCTGTTGGATCCCCAGTTGCCATGGTATCAATTATGGAGGACGTGAATGGCACAAAGGAAGCTCTTGCCGATAAGTTTGGTGGAGAGAATCCATCTAGCAATCAGATTTCTTCATCATCTTCTCATTTTGAAGATTTATCAGCCGAATCACAGAGGCTTATGGATATGGGAGATGGGGCTGGTGGTAGTGGTGGAAGAAATTCAGCAATAGCAGGGGGGATGGATGGTGGGGATGGACATTTTGATGGTTTATCTCAAAACAGGGCAATGTTTTCAGAAGACAAATCACTGAACCGTGGTGTATCTTCAATTGGCAATCCATCATCACATGGTAGCAGAGTTGAGGAGTCTATTCCTGTGGCAGATCATGTTGCCAAGGAGGTAAAACAATGGGAGGCGTTCTTGAAGGAAGCTTCTGAGGAGCTAGGATCTGGGACCGAGGTAGAAGCTATTGATCATGAAACCATGCAGAGATTTGTCGCCCCCATTATTGTGCAGCTTGAGCCTGATAATTATGCATGTTATGATCGTACGAATCTTCATTACCAAAATGCTATTAGTGCTGATCCTGAAAATTCTCTTCTGCTTTCAAACTATGCTCAATTTCTGCATCTTGTGACTCAGGATAATAACAGGTAGCTATCTTTTCTTACAAATTTTCTTATACAATAATCTACACAAAATGATAAAGAGAGAAAATTGGGTGTGCAAAATTTTGATTTCATACTGGGTTTAGCTGTGTTTATTCTTTAACATGTAGGAAAATGAAAATAAAAAGCTTTTCATTGATGTCTATGGGACAACAATTTGAGACAAAACGTTTGCAGAGTAACTGCTTTCAAATTCAAATCTACCTTAGGTCGTTTTCTTAAGTTATAGAACATCGTAGTTTGCTTAAATTGCATTTATAGTGTCACTGTTTTTTCTCTTTTTGGTTGCATAGTGCGTTTGCAAGTATCTAATTATTGACTTTCATAACAGAGCCGAAGAGTATTTTCAGAAAGCCGTGAAAGTTGATGCTTCTGATGCCGAAGTCATCAGCCGCTATGCAAACTTTCTGTGGTTGGCTCGGGGTGACCTTTCTGCCGCTGAAGAAGCTTTTTTAGATGCTATTGCAGCAGATCCTGGGAATCCTTTTCATGCTGGTAGCTATGCACACTTTCTCTGGAATACGGGGGGTGAAGACACATGTTACCCGATCTCTTGAGGACAAATTTATCATATTTCGGTCTGCTGTATCATGTTGTAGAAGTGGATGTGGGATCAAATGATACATATCCTTTGGATGATTCTACTGGGTATTGAAAATTACGGTGAAATCTCTCATGGTTTCAGTATTGGTCCATGCTGAAATATTTTTGCAAGGCAGAGAAGATAGATTCATATTCCTCACAAACAAAATGAGGTGTCTAACAGGCTGTAACAAAGTAATTCGAAAGCCTGTTTGCATGAATTGCAAGAAAGATCAAAGAGTTTGATCTACAGACCAAAGATTCTTGGTTGTCAGGTGGATCAGTTTGAACCAAGGAAACATGAAACATGACTCTCTGCTACTGTAATGAGTGTAATTACATGTTGATATAAATGAATTCTTTCTTATCTACTTATCTAAAAACGGAATGTGGCGGATAATACAGAAGTATTAAGATCAATACATAGTTCTCTCATTGTTGGGAACATTTCAAGCTTAGCACATAACTGTACAATAGTTTAAATTTGCCACGTTTAGTTATGATCTAGTTTCTTAGATTGCTGGGCCTTTTATGAAAGTTTCAAAACTTGTACTTAAGTTTCAAAACTTGTACTTAATGCATTAAGCGGGCATATTGAAAAATCAAACCTGTGTGTTCCAATTCTTTTATATTGTAGTTTGTCAGCAGATTTTAATGTTCTTCTGATGATAACCTTCCTATTAAACTTCAGGAAGGTAGGGGAATTTGTACGTTCTAAGAGCAAATCCAAGGAGGTTTATTGAATAAGAGACTTGCAGCTATAAAGAATGATTGGTAACAGTAGTCAAGATTTAATTGAGAGAATTTCATGTTGGAGAATTTGATCTGATGTTAGGAGCCTTTGTAGTTAAAAGATAGGTGCTGATGGCGGTTTAATTTTTTGTTTTTTGTATACTGAATTGAGAAACATTTCAGGAAATATACTTGGAGAGGTGAAATAATTTAATATGTTATTGTCATTTTGATGAAAACTGGAGTCGGTTTGGAGCGGATGAGGTTTAGGTTTCAAATGCTAACCTGCGCTTATGTCAATGTTCATGTTCAAAGCTTGGCTGTTTAGAACTTCTTCAGCAGGGAATAGTGAGAATGGATGTTACTAACAATTCTATTTTACCATTTAAAAGTAGTTCTAAGCAAAGAAAACACCCTTTGCGTTGTACTAGAATGTTAAATTGCAAGGTCTATACTGGATCCATCATCAGGTAAAAGGTTAAAGCCAATGCTTGACAATAAGCTATACTCAATGCACACCATCGTACTGAAAACACTATACTTACTAAACGCTCATATTTACCTTGAAAACAAAAGGCAGAGGATCAGCAACTCCGAACATAAAATTGGATAGGAAAAATACATACTTCAGGAAAACGGCATATTTAAGAAAAATACAAATTGTTTCTAACACAATCAGTGAAAAACAAAACTATATGAAATTCTACCTTTCTAAGCTTGTCATGCAAAAAATTTGAAATGTCAGGAGCATTGGACATATATCAGGCATTACATACCATATTGAAAATTGAAAAATATGAATATGATCCCTGTTTATATTGTGTAAATACTATTTTCATAGTCACAAATTATGAATATGTGAAGGCATTACATGGTGTAGGTTAATAAAACAACCCTCTACAAATACATCTAGGATCTAATTAAATAATAAATCAAGTACTAAGTTAAAACCTTAAATATAACAGTTGAGACACAAATATGTAACTGATAATTGACATAAGGGGGTAAAATATATGTAGCTCTTTTAATATGGCTTGTCAGTTTGATAATTGACATAAGGGGGTAAAATAGGTGTAGCTCTTTTAATATGGCTCGTCAGTTTTGATGTTCTTGAGATGACTGATGTATCGCGCCTAATGCGACCAAGCCTCAAATCTGATACTGAATATTGTTCTGACTATTGAGATAAATTATTCTCCCTATTGAGATAAATTATTCTCCAGATTACTGTTAATCTGGGACAAAATTGCATTCTGTGATTTTATTTGATTGGTGTGATGTGTCTTTTCCCCGCAACCCATCTTCTATGCCCACAAAACTCTGAAACTTGTTCAGCTTATGCTCTGAACAATGTGGCTTTTAGAAGTATCTCTGGGCATTTGTTATAAGAGGAGTGAAGTAATGGATTTGTTATAAGAGAAGGATGAAGCTTACTCGGCTCCTAGTAAAAGCTCATTACTAATTTCACAAGATGAAAGAAATGAAAGGCACTGCTGCAGAATGCCCAGCGTAGTATTGTTGATGATTGTGCAAACCTTATGTTAGAACTGAATATATGTTTTTTCATTAATTTTTGGTTCTTTGATCTGAACATTAGATGATTTCTAGTGTCTCAGGACTCTTCTTTAAATAAGCCTCTCTAGGCATTCAATTTGAATATTTTGGCATACAAGCTGATGGGTAATGATCAAAATTTGGTGAAAGAGCCAGCTCGGAATGAATGGGAACAATTTTCAAATTCGAGGTTCAGGATTGCAGGTGCAATCATGCCCAAGGGACACAATTATACCTATAATTGTGATGAGTCAAGGGTGTGGGAATAGATCTGGTGAGAGTTAGTTGGAACCTTTGGGGCCATATAGGCTGATGGAAGACACAATTATACTTATAATTGTGATAGTCAAGGGTGTGGGAATAGATGTGGTGAGAGTTAGTTGGTGCCTTTGGGGCCATATAGGCTGATGGAAGATTAGGTTCAAGTTCATGTCAGCTTGTGCACAAAATAGGCCAAATTAATCTTAGATAGTATATTTGTCAAAGACAAGGGCCAATTGTACCGTTCAATGTCAATATTTGATTAATGGCTGTTCATATATCAGAGGTTGAGTGTAGATTTGAAGTTCTATTGCACCTTTTCCTTTTTGCCGACGCATATGGAGTTAGATATGAAAATATTACAAACAACCAACCAGACTGTTAAAATTCAAGCTTTTTGATAACTACCACAATGCACAATGTCAACATTTCTAGCACGAGTTGTTTATTTGATGGCCTTTCTCTTCTCAAGTAACGTGACTCTCCATGATAGCTTAGAAAAGGAAGTGAACTACAAAGAAACTCTGGTCCACCCAATTAGAAATGGGTAGATAGTCAAATTTGTTAGTATGCAATTTGGGACCATATAAACAGGTATTATTATGCATTTATGTCAAATAATCGTTATCTGCTGCTTAACAATATAATTCGTTGATATGAATTTTTCTCTTTTCCATTGACCATGCTGAGAAAACCATGCTAAGCATGTTTACTTTGTTTAATTTTTCATTTTTAAAAACGTTTACATTGCGTGCATTAACTTCCATCCCACGAAGCTGGAAATTGTAATGACTTTTCCCATGACTCCAGAGCTGTCATGGCGTGGCCATTTGATAACGTCAATTCTTAGCAATTGAGTTCACATTACCTTCCCACTCTTTTACATTTGGTGGCCTACACACGGAAATCACGAGTCCAGTGATTAAGATGGAAGTCCTAAAACTTTGTTGACTTGTGGTTTGTGCAATTACTCCTCTCATGTGTGGTAGTACAATGTGCAATCTAACTCCATTGCTTTAGTTGTTATAAATGGCACAGATGTATTAGACTGAGACAAAGGCCAAGGCTTTAGTGATTATAAATGGTACAGTATATATTCAATTAGCATGTGGACTAAGGCTTAACTGGTTCAATTCAACTAATTATAATAAATAGTTACCATGTTCCTCCAACCAAGATCTTTATTGAGGCTTTGCCATATCCAACTAATTATATGCTCTCGTCATAACAAATAGTAAACCATGCTCTTTTATTTAAGATGGCAATCGAGGTTTTATTAGTTACAAGTATAAATGTTATAACTTGATGGGTTCTTTTTGATACAATATGCAATAAAATGAGTTATTTATGAAAAATCAAATACTTTTTTTTATTTGGGTAGTGTGTTTATATATATATATATATAATGAATTTGAATGATTTTAGTGTAATGGATGAAATAACACATTCATTCAAGTTCGTTACAAGGTGTTCGTTTTTTATTTTTTCGTGTTGTGCAGTGTATCGATTGGGTTCGTGACATGGTTTAATCGCTCCATGTGGATTTATTAACTTTGGCGGTTGTATTGGACGTTAATAGGTAGATCTTTTAGTGCAACGACAATTGTCTGTGCAACAATTGGTATCAGAGCCTGGGTCATGGGTTCGAACCCCTCGCTTGCGTTGGGGAGGGGGGATTGTTGTTGTTGTTGTAAGGTGTGTGCCCTTGGTCTCCTTGTGTTGTGCAACACATTGCTTAGGTTCGTGACATGGCTTAACCGCCTCCCGTAGATTCATTAACTCTGGCAGTTGTATTGGCATTAACAGGTCGATCTTTTGGAACAACAACAATCATCTATGCAACAAAGTTATTTTCTTTTGATTCAATAGATTTTTTGAATTAAAAATAATAATTCGATCAAACTTATATGTTATTCAATGATTATTAAATCTCAAAATTCTTTAATTTTGAAAACAAAAATATAAGTTTTTAAAAATATATATATATTTTATAAAGTATAATTTTAACTATATTGATATTATTCTAAGAAAACCTACACATAATTCAAATATGAATTATCAATAAAATATATTTCAAAATCTCTCATATTCCCAAGACTTCAAATCTCTAGGGCTTGATGTGGTATAAATTGTTGAAGTTTAATTCAAATTCGAAATAGTCAAAATTGCTTTGCAAAGTAGTGGACATGTTTATGACAATGATATTTATGCTTGTGTTATCTTTGGTGGTTTTCTTGCCACTTTTTTTGGGCTACTAACAATTTTAGAACTTGATGATTATGCTTGTTTTAATGGCTGTTTTCTTTTTGATAGTGGCCAAATTATGTGTATGTTAATGTCTTTTTGCTTGAAATAAAAAATAATAATTGCGAAACTTTGTCTCTCTGTCTTTTTGATGAATGGGGTTTATTTATGCTATGAAAATCTTTAGAATTGCACAAATAACAATAAAATGGTGTGGATTAATTAGAGAATTAGTAGAGCATGTGGATCATTATAAAAAAAGAATAATTAGTAATATAATATTATGTGTCGGTATCAGCGAAAGGTTTCTTGGAAGAAAACTTGACCGCTTGAGGTAGATTTGGGACGACGCACAAGAAAGATGTTCTTCTATTTGATGGATCAAATTATGCATTTTGGAAGACAAGGATGGAAGGTTTTATGATTTCTCTTGGATTTGAAATCTAGAATTTTGTTGAGAGAGGATATACCATGCCCGCAAATGGTCTAAGTACTAATGATGAGATCAAGGCCTATGAAAACAATGGTAAAGCAAGGCATGCTCTCTTAAGTGGTCTTGCTAATTCTGAATTAGTGAAAGTCGTGAATCTAAAAACTACTAGAGAAATTTGGGTAGTTAGAAAGCATTTATAAAAGAGAAGACAAAATCAAACAAGCTAAGATGTAGAATCTAAAGATCATGTTTGAAACCCTACGAATGTCTGAAGATGAAAACATCACAAGCTACTCACAGAAGGTGGATGAAGTTGTCGATGGAATCAGAGGTCTTGGTGGAGAACTGAAAGAAGAAGAAGTGGTGAAGAAGGTACTTAGAACTCTTTCTAAAGCTTAAAGTCATAAAGTTTCTGCTATTGAGGAACTACAAAATTTTAACCAATATACCAGAGATTAGTTGTATGTGTAAGTGTGAATAAGCAAACAAAGGAAAACACTGCTTAATGAAACATTGTATCAAATATTAAGCAAATAATCTATTGAAAGTGTCTCATTGTCTCCTATCTTTAAAGATTTATTAAGCTATTTTGCTCTCAGATTTAAATAAAACACTATAACTGTTAAAATGACAATCTAAAGAACGGAATGATGCTGATGCAATGATGTGAAGCTATATGATAATACTAAATGATAAAAGAAACTACTGTAACATGAATTGACATGAAAATTGATGGATGAAGCTATAGGAGGCAACCATGATTATGATTCTCAAATGCTGGATGCTTGAATTGCTTGAGGCTTGATGTTTGATGCTTGAATTCCTGTAGAGTAAGAATGCATAAACTTGATAATCTGGGATCCTTTCTTTGTTGAATGAAGTTGTATTTATAGATTTCCCGGCAGTAGCTTTGCATAGGGATAGCAAAGAGAGGCTTGGATTCAATCTGGAGGATTGAATGGTGAGAGATGGAGGAGATGGAGAATATTTTGGGGATTGTTTCTACCCATGAAAACACCAGGCAAGAAGGTAGGAAGGATTGATGGAGGAGGATTAAGAGATGAAATTCCAATTTGTCTCCAAAACTTCCCATGGAGTTTGAATCAATTAATTTGACATATTTTTGACATAAATTAGACATAGGATATCTAATTTGATTTTGAGGAAATATAGAGGAATATTCCTTATGCCTTTATTTAAATATTTTTTATTTATTTAAATTAGCAAAAGAGGGATAAATAATTTAATAGAACAAACTATGGAATTTGTTTATTAAATCAAAATAGAAGAATATGGTAATTAATCAATAAAGTGTTTAATCTTTATTTAATTAATTTAAGATTTGATGTGATAGAATAAAATAGGGAAAATGATAATTAAATCAAACAAAGTATTTAATTATGTTTATTTAATTAAGATGAGATAATAGAAGAATTGTAAGAATTTAAATGTGAATGTGAATGTGAACTATATAAATAAATATTTCTATTTATTCAATAGTAGAGGAATTTAGGATAATTAATCAAATAATTCGTATTTAATTAATCGGATTCTCCAGACCAATTTTAGGTGTATACATTTTGCCCCTCTTTGAAGTGATGTGTTTATGCATTGCTTCAAAGAAAATTTTGTTGCTACTGCCAGTATTGATGAAAAAAATTCAGTATGCCCCAGACATGCCCTAGATATTGATTTTCAGATGATGATAGATATATGCCCCCTCGGGAGATAAATTAATTATTTTATGATTTTTTTGGATTTTTAATTTTTAGAAAAATTTCATGATGTTTTGACAAAGATTTGATGAAGAAATAATTTATCTCCCGACATTGATGAAGAAAATTTAGCCGATGGATAAATTTCAATTAATTTCATAAATAAAATTAATTAAAATAAAGAAAACCTCTCAAAAATCCCTTTTGAAAAACCTATATAAAGTCAAAAATGTCCTTTTCACCCTCATTTGTATTTTTTGACTTTGCAAAACCTAGTGAGAGAGACATTTGAGCTAGCTAGAGCAAGATGCTAATTCCCTACCACACCCACCGGTTCGAGCGTTGTCGACGCCACCAACGATTGACCGCCTAGGGACCTCCGGTATGTACCCATAATCCACCTCGTAATTTGTGCATTCTTGATTTTCGTGCCCTTTTTCATTTTTGGCATGTTTTTTTGTAGTTTTAGCACTTCAATGTCACGCTGTAGTGCTTTGCACTCTGGTGTAGTGCTTCCATTAGCTATTGTAGCACTTTGAGAAATTAGTGCTTTTGTTAATTTCTCTAGCGCTTTCGAATAATAGTTTAGCGCTTTCAAGAATGAGTGCTTAAATAGATTGATTTAGTGCTTTGATGCCCGATTGTAGCGCCTAGAAAGTTCTAGCACTTTGATGCAATAAGTTGGTGCATAGATAGTCTGTTATAGTGTTTTGATTAAAGTAGCGCTTTGATGGACTGTTATAGCACGTTGATACGATGAAATAGCACTTTCGTTTTGTTAGCGCTTTGGATGCTTGTTATAGTGCATCGAATCGCCGAAATAGTGCTTTTGGATCTTTAGCGCTTAGGGTGCCCATTTTAGCACATCCGAATGATGAAATAGCGCTTTTGACTCTTAGCGCTTTGGATGCCTGTTTTAGCGCATCCATGTTAGATTTGCAGATTTTGACACAGTTAACTTTGATTTCGTCAATTTCGATCATGTCCATTCTTTGGTTTGGTATGATTTGATTATCCAAATTCCCTAATGACTGATTATGATGATCAATAAGACTTACTCTCATGATAGGTGAGAAATAATCCCATTAGTGATGAACCTCATGATAGGTGAGGTTAGTTGATGTTTGTTCATGGATTTTGATCAAAAATTCATACCAAAGTTTGATTGGATCTGATAGTAGAATGACTTGTGATGTTTTTTTTTGACATAGTGCATTGATTTTTAAACCTTTTATGATGATAGGAGCGTTTGGGTAACCTCCAGATGTGAGAGCGATTTCCATGGACTACTGATTTGATTCCACATTTGACTCCTGATGAGATTCAGATCATAGCTCAATGTGGTTTGTCTACTCTTCTAGATATGCCCCAGATTAGGATTAATCGGGGTCTCCTTACTTCCTTGGCCGAGTGGTGGCACAACGATCATAACACCTTCCATCTACCCACCGACGAGATGATAGTCACACCAGAGGATGTGTGGCGGATCCTTTTATCAGAGAGGTCGTAGTCTATGATTCACATGAGGTTGGTGGGAGAGATGCACTCCGCAGAGTATTCTAGGATCAACATATTGTAGGACCGAGTGTTCGATGGAGGACGATGGCTGATGCCTACGCTTCTCTACCAACAGTGCTAGTTGGATTCATTGGAGGCTTCCTTTGTCCTAATCGTAGGTCAAAGGGATTCTCTGTGGGTTGGGGTTGTATTCTTGAGAGCATGGTTGTGCACGAGACTAGATATGCGTGGGGGATGTGTATGCTATCCCACCTTTATCATGATTTACACTTAGTGGTATACTTGGGAGGACGCAACCTATTAGCAGGGGTGACTCTATTACAGGTTTGGGCATGGGAGCATTTTTCCATTGCGCGACCATTTTCGGTACTTGACAAACCTGTAGGTAGACCATATATTTTCTGTTATAGAGGTCGACTTACCTAGTCTTCGATGGGTTTAAGTTAGAGCATTGGAGACAAGTTTTGGATGACTTGGAGAGAGTTATCTGGCGGCCTTATCTGGATTGTGAGCAGTGGGAGGAGGATGATGTACTGCTCGGGTAGTTATGTGATTATAAGCATTTGATCGGCAGGTCTCCTTTTGTCCTAGAGAGATTTTTACTGCGGCGGGTCTACAAGCAATACGGTATTGTACAGTGTATGCCTCAGGGGGTTGCTCATTATGCCCGATGGCGGAGTGATACAACAGATTGGGGGCCATGCTTGTCTTATGCTACATTAGTGGAGGGATATCGGGCTCTGCAACCATCAACCTAGGATATGCAGTGGGATATTATAGAGGCACCTTTGACAGAGGAGTATGTTGCATATTTGGCTTTGCATCCATGTCCTCGGATCACCATCCCAAATGATCCAACACCATTACTTGTGGAGGAGGATGCTTCTGAGGATCCTACCATAGCTGTGGAGGGCGAGGAGGATAGTGGATCTGATACTGAGCCAAGCAGTAGTGATGGGAGCAACAACGAGGATAGCAGTGGCGATGATGGGGATGGTGGTGGTGGAGGTGGCAGAGGGGTTGGGCCAAGCAATTTTGGTCCATCTTCGAGTAGCCCTCGCAAGAGGCGAGCAGTGGAGATGCCTTCCATAGACCATCAGAGACAGATTGCCAGTTTACAGGTGCAGGTATAGGATCTACAGGGCCAGTTAGTGTAGGCATAGAGTTTACTCGTGTAGACGTAGACACAGATGCAGACTCAAGCACGGGCTCATGCACAGGCATTGGCACTGGTCTAGGGACAGTTGGCAGCTATTCAGACACAGGTTGGTACTTTGACAACCGAGAGGGACAGTGCCTGACAGATTTTCGAGAGGGCATAGGAGATTGCAGAGACCTTACAGAGAGTAGCTAATGGTACATCGATTGCTGATTATATGAGGGAGGTTATTATGCATTTATGCCAAATAATCATTATTTGCTGCTTAACAATTTAATTCGTTGATCTAATTTTTTTTCTTTTCCATTGACCATTCTGAGAAAACCATGCTAAGCATGTTCACTTTGTTTAATTTTTCATTTTTAAAAACAATTACATTGCGTGCATTAACTTCCATCCCACGAAGCTGGAAATTGTAATGACTTTTCCCATGACTCCAAAGCTGTCATGGTGTGGCCATTCGATAACGTCAATTCTTAGCAATTGAGTTCACATTACCTTCCCACTACCTTCCCACTCTTTTACATTTGGTGGCCTACACATGGAAATCATGAGTCCAGTGATTAAGATGGAAGTCCTAAAACTTTGTTGACTTGTGGTTTGTGCAATTACTCCTCTCATGTGTGGTAGTACAATGTGCAATATAACTCCATTGCTTTAGGTGTTATAAATGGCACAGATGTATTAGACCGAGACAAAGGCCAAGGCTTTAGTGATTATAAATGGTACAATATATTCAATTAGCATGTGGACTAAGGCTTAACTAGTTCAATTCAACTAATTATAATAAATAGTTACCATGTTCCACCAACCAAGATCTTTTTGAGGCTTTGAAATATTCAACTAATGATAATGCTCTCGTCATAACAAATGGTAAACCATGCTCTTTTATTTAAGATGGCAATTGAGGTTTAATTAGCTATAGTATAAATGGTATAATTGTTGATGGGTTATTTTTGATACAATATGCAATAAAATGAGTTATTTATGAAAAACCAAATAATTGGTCAACATTTTTTTATATGGGTATTATATCTATATACATATATATATGTGTGTGTGTGTGTGAGCATGATGGATTTTAGTGTAATGGATGAAATAACACATCGCGACAAATTGTTATTCTCTTTCTATTCAATAGATTTTTTAAATTAAAAATAATGGTTCAATCAAACTTATGTGTTATTTCAATGACTATGAAATCTCTTTTTTTTTAATAAAAAATTTCAAAAAAATATAGAATCTTATTAAAATATATATTTCTTTTGTAAAATATAATTTCAATTATATTGATATTATTCTAAAAAACCTACACACATTTCGAATATGAATTATCAATAAAATAATTTTCAAAGATTTCTTATATTCCTAAGACTTTAAAAATCTAGGACTGTTGAACAAGACAATTGAGAGGGAGGGAGGGAAGGTGAATCAGTTGTAGCAATTTTAACCTTTAAAAGCTTTCACCAAACGTTAGATCAATAACCATTCATAAATCCTTTACTCTACTAATGTGATCAGTCATTAAGTGCAGAAGCAAAAACTGAAAGAAGTAAAACCATACACACAATTACACCAGATTTACGTGGAAAGCCCAATGAGGGAAAAACCACGGTGAGGACTAGCTCACAATCTAAAGGATTCCAAAACTGAATACAAAGGCTCGCTTCTGGAAGGCTCACTACCAAGATAGGACTTACTTGCCCAAAATATGACTTACTGTCCAATAAGGGCTTATTGCCCAGAGGGCTCATTACCACAAAATTACAAAGAAGATAGAAGAGGATTGTCACAAAGAGAAAACTATCTCAATGCAACAAAAATTTCCACCACAATTTTCTCACACAATTGTAAACATGCTTGAATGATAGAGTACACCTTCAGCTCACTGCCTCCAGAAACTCGCCACTTGAATTTCACACTATCTACTCAAACTCGCATCACACAATATTCCACATCTGTCTCACATCAATCATTTCATCTATCTTATCTTTCATCATCATCTCAACTTATATTTATATCACCTTCAACTTTGAAACTCATCCAAGGTCAGCCACACACCATTTATATTTACAAATTCAAATTAGGTCGGTGCCAAAACATTCTATAGTGGAATTAGAATGAGGGCAACCCAAACACATACTTAATGAGGACCTAAATAAGTCCCAACATGTCCCAACACGCTTTCATGAACTTTATGAATAGTGTTTAACACAAGGCCAACCAACACTAGTGCAAAACACATAAAATAATTAAGCACACACAACCTTAACTCGATCCAATATTTTTGGATAATGAAATTCACTTGAACATGACCTCATTAGCTTACTTTTAGAACCAAAATACAGAGAAATCTAGAGCAACTACATTTCTCCTGGATCTTGACCAGACACATTGAAATGCATAGATCACAACTGGTGAATATATATTGCACTGTACAAGGATCTAGAAGCCCAAATTTTGGATATATCAACTACCAATAACCATGAACAACACCTTAGATCCTTAATAGCATAGCAACACATCTCGGAGCATATCCAGAGCATACACAAAATACCTGCAAACCTTCTTTATTACATTTTTCTCAGTATCCTCGACATATATAGCCAATAACCAACTTCCACGACATTAATGACAATAGCAACCAGTTGACAACTAGTTAACCAATTGAAATCACTGACAACACCTTCAAATTTGCAACAATATTCCCCTTTTGTCATTGATGGTAACACATGATGTGAAAAACCATCAAAGACAACACAACAACTCTGAACCATCAATCTCTCTTTTTCCAGAATGCTTTTCTCCCCCTTACTTTCTCACATTTTCACATGATATTTTCTCCCCCTTTGACATCAATGGAAAACACAAAAGATATTTTACATTTTTTTCCACCTTTGACATTAAGAACTTTACCAGTACTGAATTCCCCCCCTTAGGAGTACACCCAAACAACTCCACAATGACAATGCATGACACTACATGCTCCCCCTGAGAGGTAGCCACCAAACATCAGTCTAGAAGAAATATAGATCCATAGATCCACCGAACTGATGCATCCCCATATGCATCTAATTCAAGAAACGAGGGGCAATAACCCCTAACTTCTCTCAGAGATACTCAAAATTATCTTTAGGAAGAGCCTTAGTAAATATGTCAACAATCTGATCCTTTGTAGGTACATACTCAAGTTTTACTTCATTCTCCATGACCTTCTCTCTCAAAAAGTGATACCTTATTGATATATGCTTTGTCCTTGAGTGCATCACTAGATTCTTTGAAATGTTAATTGCACTTGTATTATCATAGAAAATAGATATGGGATCATCATACATTACTCTGATATACTTCAATGTCTATCTCATCCATTAAAATTGTGTACAATAGGATGTTGCAACATTATACTCAGCCTCTATAGTGGATACAAAATCTGAATCTTGCATTTTACTTAACCATGACACCAGTTTGCAACCAAGAAAGAATGCACCACCACTTGTACTTTTTCTGTCATGAACACAACTTGCCCAATCTGCATCTATATACACACTTAGTGTAAAATAAGTATCCCTAGGATACCATAAACCATAATATGGAGTGTCATACCATAAGCCATAATCCAGAGTGCCATTTAAATATTTGAATTTCCTCTTAACAGGAGCATCATGTGTTTCTTTAGGGTCCTCCTGAAATCTAGCCACAAGACAAATTGCATGCATGATATCCGATCTGGTAGCAGTTAAATACAACAGTCTTCCAATCATAGATCTATATTTGTTCTAATCAACCTTAAGTGAATCATCGTTTTTACTCAAATTTTAGTCAGCCACCATAGGAGTGCATACTAGTTTGGAACCATCCATCCAAAAATTCTTCAACATTTATTTTACATACTTTGACCATGAAATAAAAATCCCTTTTTCTTTTTGATTGATTTGCAACCCAAGAAATAAATTCATCTCACCAAACATAGACATCTCAAACTCTTTTTGCATTTCTTCAACAAACATTTTTCACATTCCTTCATTTCCTCCAAAGATAATATCATCAACATATACAACTGCTATCAAGATTTTGTCATTTTAAAATTTGAAGTATAGATTGTTATCTATTGAACCTTTATTGAAACCTTGCTGAATCAAATATCTGTCTAACCTTGCATACCAAGCTCTAGGAGCTTGCTTCAATCCATTTAAAGAATTCTTTAATCTGCAGACCATGTCCGGTTGATCTAACAAATGAAATCCTTCCTATTGTTCCATGTAGACTTCTTCTAACTCAATGTTTAGAAATGCAGACTTTACATCCATTTGATAAACTTTAAAATCTTTATGAGCAGCAAATGCCAAAAACATTTTGATATCTTCCATTCTAGCCACTGGAGAAAAAGTCTCCTAAAAATTTATACCTTCTACTTCTGAGTAACCTTTGCACACAAGCCTTGCTTTATTTTTGACCACTTCTCCATTCTCATTCAACTTGTTTTTGAATACCCATTTTGATCCAATTATATTTTTATTTGTTGATCTAGGAACCAATTCCCAAGTTTGATTTTTCTCAATTTGCACAAGTTCTTCTTCCATTTCTCTCATCCAATTCTCATCTTTACATGCTTAATTCATTGTCAAGTAGGTTCAAATGTAGAAAGTAAACATAAATTTATCTCATCAATAGTAGCAACTCTGCTTCTTTTCAATACTCCCTTTCTCTTTCCTCCAATGATTTGATCTTCTAAATGATTCTTTTGCAAATACTTAGATTCCTTTGGGGACACCACCAAAGCTTCTTATTCTTCATTCTACTTTTCTTGTTCTTCAAAAACTTAATCTACTTCTTTATAATTAAGTTCATCTGATACATATCCATCAACTTCAATTGAATTCTTCAATGCTTCATCAACCTTGACATTTGTGCTTTATACAGTCTTTCTCAACCTTTTATTGTAGCATTTGTAAGCTTTGCGTCTAAGGGAGTATCCAAAGAAGATATCCCCATCACATCTTGCATCAAACTTTCCTAAATTTTCTTCATCTCTTCTAATATAGCATTTTCTTCCAAACACTTTGAAGTATTTTATAGTAGGAATATTTCCATACCACAACTCATAGGGAGTCTTAGTGTTGTTAGCTTTTTCTTGAACTTGATTAAACACATAAATAATAGCATGAATTTCTTCTCTCCAGTAGATTTCCAGTAGACCTACCTTAGTGATCATCATCGTAGCAACTTATTGAGCCATTATGTTCTTTCTTTCAACAACTCCATTCTGCTGAAGAGTTTTAGGAGTAGACAATTATTTTTTTATTCCATGTGCTTCACAAAACATGTTAAACTCATTGGAGATGAATTCACCACCTCTGTTAGACCTTAAGCATTTGATTTTCAAAGCCATTTAATTTTCAACCATAGTTTTGAATGCCTTGAATTTGTCTAATGCATCAGATTTTTCTCTAAGGAGAGTAACCCATGTTATTCTAGAGTAATCATCAATTAAAAACATAAAATACCTATCACCTTGTAGACTTATCACTCTTTTCATAACCAACTTCTATTAATATGAGACATAAAGTAATGTCCATCAGCACCCTTAAGTTGATAAATATTTTCTTCAAACTTCTTTCCAACAACAATCATTGTTTTGGATCCTTTCCTTATTTCACATTTCTCATCCTTGAACACAAGATTATCTCCTTTACTACACATCTGTCCAACACTCAAAATATTATGTCTTAAACTCTTAACATAGTAGACATCATCAATATTATGCTTTCTATCAAAACTAATTGAACCTATCCCACAGATCTTAGCACTAGTATCATCTCAAAACTTAACTAAGCCTCCATCATATTTTTCAAGTTTAATAAACTTACTTTTATCACCCGTCATGGGATGTGAACAATCACTATCAACAACCCAATAGTTTTTTTCCTATTTAGCTTGAAGAGCAAAGATCACAGTACCTTCAACCTTCTCTAGAGTGCTTTCCTTCAAAGATCTTTCAGTATTAGAAGGAGTAGATTCATCTTTTTTTTCTTTTTTTTCTTTGTTTATTCCTCAACTCTGTTTGGACATCTTGAAGCATAATGACCAATTCTTCCACAACTAAAACATTTGAAAGGTAACTTACCTTGATAATTACCATAGCCCTTTTTCATTCTTACAAAGTTAGCCTCCACTTCATCAAAGTTTTCTTCATCCAGATCTTCAAATTTTGTAGTCCTAAAAGCAGTTTCTATCTTTGATCCATTTCTCAAGCCAAGCTTTCTCATTTCAAATGATGTTAGAGTACCCAACAACTGATCTTTAGTATAGGTCTTATAATCTACAAATTCCTTAATAGCAGATACCTTTTCACTATATGCATCAGGGAGAGTTCTAAGAATCTTCTTTACTATCTTGGATTCATCCATTGTTGCACAAAGTCCTTGCATTCCACATACCAGCTCATCCACTATTGCATGAAGTCCTTGCATTCCACATACCAACTCATCCACTCTCTGTACATAGGATTTAATGTTCTCATCTTCAGTCATTCATAGGATCTTGAATTGTGCCTCCAAATTTTGCAACTTTGCTTCTTTAACCTTTTCATCTCCTTCATGGATCTTTTCCAATGCATCCCAAACCTCTTTATCAGTCTTTAGATTTACAACTTTAATTAACTTGAAATGTGAAAGACTATTCTTCAGAATAAATTTTGTCTTATTGTTTGCTTCATGTGCCTTGATTTCATCAACAATACTTGGACCATTAGAAGGAGTAGTGTATGGAGTCTTATAAGCTTTCTCAATGTCATATCCATAGTATTCCAATTATCCTTCCATCTTTTCCTTCCAGAAAGTGTAGTTGGTGCCATCGAACTTAGGATACTCAATAACTATCTTGTTCTCCATCTCAGACCTTCTTTAAGCGGTTAAGCTCTTCTCCAAGGGACCAAGATCTAATACCAATTGTTGAACAAAATAATTGAGAGGGGGGCTGAATCAGTTGTAGTAATTTTAACTTTTAAAAACCTTCACCAGAAGTTAGATCAATAACCATTCATAAATCCTTTACTCTACTAATGTGATTAATCATTAAGTGCAGAAGTAGAAATTGAAAGAAGTAAAACCATAGACAAAATAACACCATATTTACGTGGGAAACCCAATGAGGGAAAAACCACACTGAAGATTAGCTCATAATATAAATAATTCCAAAACTAAATACAAGACTCACTTTCAGAAGGCTCATTGCCAAGACAAGACTTACTTGTCCAAAACAAGACTTACTGTCCAATAAGGGCTTACTGCCCGGAGGGCTCATTGCCACAAAATTACAAAGAATATAGAAGAGGATTGTCATAGAGATAAAATTATCTCAATGCAACAAAAATTTCCACCATAATTTTCTCACACACTTCCAAACACGCTTGAATGATAGAGCACATCTTCAACTCACTACCTCTAGAAACTCGCCACATGAATTTCAAATTGATCTGCTAAAATTCACATCACACACTATTTTGCTTCTGTCTTGCATCAATATTTTAATCTATCTTTCATCATCATCTCAACTCATATTTATACTGCCTTCAACTTTGAAACTCATCCAAGGTCGGCCACACACCATTTATATTTAAAAATTAAAATTAGGCCAATGCCAAAACATTCTACGATGGAATTAGAACAAGGTTGACCCAAACACATACTTAATGAGGACCTAAGTAAGTCCCAACATGCCTCAACACACTTTCATGAACTTTGTGAGTAGTGTTTAACATAAGGTCAACCAACACTAGTGTAAGACACATAGAAGAATTAAGCACACACAAGCTTAACTTGATCCAATCTTTTTGGATAACAAAATTTACTTGAACACAAACTCATCAGCTTAATCTCAGAACCACAAATCTTGAAACCAAAATACAAAGAAATCTGGAGCAACTACATTTCTCTTGGATCTCAGCTAGACATACTGAAATGCATAGATCACAACTGGCGAAGATATCTCACACTATACAACAATCCAAAAGACCAAATTTTGGATATAAAAACTACCAACAACCATGAACAACACCTCAGATCCTTACTAGCATAGAAACACATCCCAGAGCATATCTAGAGCATACATAGAATACCTATGAACCTTCTTTATTACAATTTTCTCAATATCCTTGACATATTCAACCAATAATCAACTTCCATGACATTAATGACAATAGCAACCAGTTGACAACCAGTTAACCAATTAAAATCAATGACAACACCTTCATACTTGCAACAAGGGCTTGATGTGTTATAAATTATGGAAGTCATTTAAAAGAAAATCCCTCAAACTTTTGGATTACGAAAAATAAATTTCATTTTATTTGGATTTATACTTTATCTCAATTTTCTTATTTTAGATTTAAGTCAATATATTAAACAAACAATAATAAAATATAAAACTTGAATTCATTAGAATTAACAACACAATTTTTAATTAATATTAAAAAATGATCAAAATTTCTTTTGCAAAGTAGTGGACATGTTTATGACAATGGTAGTTATGCTTGTGTTATCTTTAGTGGTGTAAGAGAGGGGGACCAACCACGTCAACACCCCAGATCACAGAGGGCTGAGAGCAGCAGGCTGCCCTAACTTACCTCAGCTTAAGGGAGTATTAGGAGATGTGAGATGAAAATGATGAAGACTATAAGATCCTTCAACCACTCTACAAACCTGAGATTTGAAAAGGGACTAGGTGAGTCAGTTTTCAGGATCAACTCTATGTCTCAGATAGCTCTCTACCAAAGGAAAAAAGTGCAGTTCTGGGATGACAACACGACACACTAGCGTCTCTCAGGTGCGTTGGCGTCCATATGACTAGAGGACCAAAAAGACAAGGTCTAACCACTGGAAAATGGACTAAAAACCTAGCTAATGGTTTCTAAGGGAACAAAATAACACTATGAAGTAAGAAACATATAAATGAATATGATAAAACAAGTAGAGTAATGCTAGGGTGACAAGAACAATCTCACACAAAAGCTTGTTTTTCAGCTAGCTCCATAAAGTATACCCACCTACACATAATAAGGAGAAAAATTGTTGGGGGGTTTGCCTCAGTCAGACCCTCGTTTTGGTGTTTCCACCTCCATGGACAACCAAGTTTGCAATGATAGAAAAATAGTATGATAAATAAGGAATGAAAGTAAAGAACACTAAAACACTACAAAATAGTAATGTGCTTACTCAACCAAATAATAGAGGAAAGGAGTAGAAATCTTACCACCTCCACCAAGAGCACTCAAGGCTAATGGGGGAGAAAATTAGAGGACTCAAGCCTCTGCTGCAATGGTTTTGTTTTACACTTGCTCTAATGAGTTGGAGTGATGGAATTACTGCTATGGAGTGCAAAAATACTGCTTGAATGCTTGAAGTGCTTGATGGTCGGTCAGCCGAAGGGGCGTTACAATTCGAATTCCAATGGGAAGTGTAATGCCTTTGTAGGATCTAGCTGAAGGAATATGCCAATGATGTAAGCACACTGCATAGACATTTGCATGTCGTGTGGGCGTCCTCGACAATTATTCTTCTATCGATGCTCAAAATAGGTGTCAAGTGGAATGAAGGCAATGGGCTTATGTGGATTTTAGCCTCCGAATTTGGTTTTCTAAAGTGAGGAAAGGTAAAAGGGGAATTTGCATAAGGGGTACAAATATTATCCTATACATTTTTCCCCCACTTTAGCGAGCATGAATACTGATGAGTGATTTGGTAAAGTAGATCAAAGTAGTAGGGTTAGAAGCATATACCTAAATCGTCAAGGAAGAAAATCATGATTTGGAAAACTTGAGAGTGCAGGATAGGCAAAGGACTTCATAGCTCTGTAGAATTATGAAGCTGAAGAGAGAAAGCACCTTATAGGCCAAGAGACCTGCAAGGAAGGTATCCTTCAAGAACTCTCACATGAAGGAAACCGTGAAGAGCGCCTTACAGACCCGTAGACCTACAAGGAAGGTATCCCCCAAGAACTCTCATATGAGGGAAACCGAGAAAAGAAAACTTCGTAGAGTCAAAAAGTGGCTTCACGGGTGCACCCATGAAGCGACATGTTTACTTGTAGATAGAACATGTCAGGAAGCGGCCACACAGGAAAGTATGCATACAATCATGTAGATCGTCATCAAGTTGAAAGAATTTCAAAGGGGTCCCTCGGGAACCCTTCAAAAAGAAGAGGGGTATACTCAAGGGATGCACTATTTGAGAAAGTGAGGTCTAGTTAGGCTACCCCCAAGCTAGACGCAAAGATGTGAAGTAGGTCTAGTCGGGTTGCCCCCAAGCTAGATGGAAAGATAGGAAACAAGTCTAGTCAGGCTGCCTCTGAGCTAGATGCCAATAACTTACTTGAGATTAAAAAATTCAACGGGGTCCCTCAGGAACCCGACGTGAAAAGAAAGGGTCCACTCAAGGGATGTGTTGTTCGAAAGTTGGTGTCTTCTTTCTCGAATCGATTCTTCATCAAGGAATCCTTCTGAAAGATGTTCACTTCATCAAGGAATTCAAAAGGAAGAATATTCCCCCACATGAGGGGAAGATCAAAGATGTTCCAGCTTCGAAGGAGGTTTCCAAGTCCTTTCTTTATGAACCCATGATGAAGGAAACATGTTTCGTTGGGGTTTCAAGTTGAGAATGCAATTTTAACAAATAAGTGTGTGAAGGTTCTTAAGAAAATATTTGTTGGCAACAAATGCATTTTATGAAGATCAAAGTGGTGTAAAGGTGGCATTTTCACACATGAGAGGGACAACTCAAGCAAAGAAGAGAAAGATAAAGGAAAAGCAAAGAGGAAAGAGAACATGAACAAAGGGCACAAGGGTAGCCTGATATTTCAAGGTCAGAACTGCTAAATATATATAATTATAATAATAATATATAAATGAACTGTCATCAATCCCCTACTATATTAGACCATGTGAGGAATGCATTAGAATACAAAGTAAAAATAAAAAATTGGGTCAACATGGAAGGGAAGCCTAAATGTTCCCAACGCTTTGCATCATCCCCAATTTGTCGAAAGTCAATCACAAACATGGAAGAATGATGATACAAATATAAGAAGGTTTACAACACAAACACCATGCTTGTATCCAAGCACCAACAGGGGTGACAAGGGTCATCTAGACACATATAGCACGATTATGGGGAAACACATCACAACACACACACATCTAATCTAAAGATAAAGAAAGGGCCTCCCCCTAACACTGGTCAATGAAGAATTCGTTAGCTTCCCATTCTAGACCATCGTAGGGGGAAGGATGACGATCCTGTAGTGGTGGAATGTTAAGGGGAGGAGCTTCCGACCCTCTTGCAACAAGGGCTAAGAAAGATGGACTTGTAAGGTCTCCATCACTCAACTCTTGTGGGTCTAAGGTCAACGACTTCATGAAGATCACTGACAAGGTCAAAAATTCATCCAATGCGTTAAACATGCACTTAACGAGAGTGCCATGTTTTACCTTGACAGGAAGAGGAGATTGCACTTGAGGTTCACTACTAAGCTCATCGAGTGATTCAGGAGCAGTGACGAACTCAGGGGAAGCCAAGACTGGTTCCATTACTAGGATGAAACAAGTCAGGATAGGGCCACCTTTCAGAGAAGGTGGGATCATCTTACATCCTCTGTTGCTAGAAGGACCACTCTCTACCTTATGCTTCGTTAGGGAGGAAAAATCCCCACAAATGAGGCAAGAACGACAAAGGAAGAGGACGAAAGAACCACATCAGATACGACGGAGGTGTTAATCATATCCATGGGCTTTTGGAAAGGAAGGATATCTGAAATGGATGTCAACAAGGGTAGCTCCACTAAAGGAGCGATGAACACCTACACTTTTCTAGGGTCAGGCACATTTGCACTCACAAAGGAAGCTGGAAATGATATAGAGCTAGTTTGAATGGAAACAAAAGGGAGTAGAGAGGAGGACTCGATGGGAGGTCCTGATACAGGAGTGCTTGTCTCCTCTTCCTTCCTCTATGAGGTAGCCTACTCAACCAGGAGAGCCTTTTGCTAGCACTTGTGCTCACTTGCAAGGTGGTTTCTATGACTCTTTGAACTAGAGGTCAAAGGTTGTGAAGGAACAAAAGACTCCTACTCCACCATGTGAGTGTTCTCTGCAGTTGTTTCTAGTGGAGGGATAAACTTTTGCATGGGAGCAAGAGGGACATGTTTAGAAACATCGTGGGGAGTCAGCTCCAACGCCTCGATAGTGGGCCTCTTCATGTTCACTACTTTAAAAGCAAGAGTAGTAGAAGGCTGTGGAGGCTGGAACATAGAGGATTCCCCATGGGGGGCTTTTTTCCTACCATACCGAATGGGCCTAGGCTCCATGGGCAGGATAGGAAGATCAAACATGGGATGCTTGGACCTTTGCCAAGTGGGCACCATAGGATTCTCTTGTGAACATGAGGCAGAAGTAGGTGGTACCACAATAGAGTGAGAAGAAGCATCAGGCTAAACAGTGGAAGAGGAAGAAGGAGGATCTCGAGATCACTTCTCTTCTTCCCTTCTACGTGCCTTGGTGGTATCACTGTCATCTTTCAAGAAAGCCCTATGTGAAACAACATAAGGTGAAGGAGGGTATCTCACTTTCGGCTTGGAATACCCTTTCTTGTAATTTTGATATGTGCAATATAAGAGGTCCTTATTGGGTGGGAGATGACCAATAGGTGCAGGCCAAAATTAATTTGAGTAACTACCGCGAACAACCGACGGTCTATAGCTAGTGTCGTGGATCACATGCATGAAACCCTCATGAGTGAATTTCAAACACTTATGCACAACCGAGGGAACTACATTCATAGCTACCATCCAGGGGATACCCAACTTCACTTTGAAGAGTTCAAACCTCGGGATAATGTCAAACATAAGGTTTACGGACTTAGGTGCGATGAGAACCGATAGGACAATACTACATATAGGAGGTACAAAAAGTTTTTCATGCATGCAGACAATACTTATAGGTGCATCATATCCATCCTTATGTAGGAAGTTGATTAACATGATCTCCTCAGTTATGATATTCGCTTGAGACATTAGATCAATTAGAACACCTGCTATAGTATTTTCATTTATCCTCATAGGAATGTAGAGAGGAGATGGTTATCTGTTAAATCCCATCGAAAGGTCCTGTGAAGTGAAGGTTATACCAATACCACTACTCATAGGTTGTGTAGAGGGAATAGGTTGATGTAGGAAAGAGGCCATCCCATATACTAAACGATACTTCCATAGAGCCTCCTAAAGGTTATAAGATAAGGCAGTGGCCCAATTCAAGTTTTGTTATGAAACACTTTTGGAACCTTCCAACTATGCCTACTAGGGGTCACAGGTTGGGTTGCGAGGTGAAAGTCTCACAACACTCACACCTACAATGCTCCTAGGATACGAGAAAAGGAATTTTCAATGTCGCAAAACAAAACCAAAATGGTTCACGTCGAGTTCACTAAAAACTATAAGAGAGGGGGACCAACCACGTCAAGGCCCCAGGTCACGGAGGGCCGAGAGCAGCAGGCTGCCCTAACTTACCTTAGCTTAAGGGAGTGTTAGGAGATGTGGGATGAGAATGATGAGGACTATAAGATCCTTTGACCAATCTATAGACCCAAGATTTGAGAGGGGACTAGGTGAGTTGATTTTTAAGATCAACTCTATGTCTCAGATAGCTCTCTACTAGAGGACAAAAGTGTGGTTCTGGGATGACAATACAACACGTTGGTGTCTATCAAGTGCATTGGCATCCGTACATCCAGAGGACCAAAAAGACAAGGTCTAACCACTAGAAAACAGATTAACAACCTAGCTAATGGTTTTTAAGGGAACAAAATAAAACTATGAAGAAACATATAAACAAATATGATAAAACAAGTAGAGTAACACTAGGGTGACAAGAACGATCTCACACAAAATCTTGCTCGCCAGCTAGCTCCACAAAGAATGCCCACCTACACACAATAAGGAGGAAAATTGTTGGGGGGTTGTATAGGGTTCTACCTCAGTCATACTCCCATTTTGGTGTTTCCACCTCCATGGACAACCAAGTTTGCAACGATAAAACAATAATGATAAAGAAGGAATGAAAACAAAGAACACTAAAACACTACAAAACAGTAATGTGCTTACTCAACCAAATAATAAAGGAGAGGAGTAGAAAGCTTACCACCTCCACCAAGAGCACTCAAGGATAATGGGGGAGAAAATGAGAGGAATCAATCCTCTATTGCAATGGTGTTGTTCTACACTTGATCTACTGAGTTGGAGTGATGGAATTGCTTCTATGGAGTGCAAAAATGTTGCTTGAATGCTTGAAGTGCTTGAATCTATAGGTGAGATTGTGGAAGAAGATCCCAAGAATGAAATGGAATGAGAGTGAATGAATTTGAAGGAGTGAAGAAAATGACCATATTCAGATTGGTCAGCCGAAGGGGGTGTTACAATTCGACATCCAATGGGAAGTGTAACGCCTCTGCAGGCTCTAGCCGCATGAATCTGCCAAGGACGTAAGCGTGCCACGTAGACGTCTACACACCACATGGGCGTCCTCAACAGTTATTCTTCTATATATGCTCAAAACAAGCGCCAAGTGGAATGAAGACAAGCAGCTTATGTGGATTTTAGCCTCCAAATTTGGTTTTCTAAAGTGAGGAAGGGTAAAAGGGGAATTTGCGTAAGGAGTGCAAATTCGTTCCTATACAAGTGGTTTTCTTGCCATTTTTTTGGGCTAGTGATGATTTAAAAACTTGATAATTATGCTTGTGTTAATGGTTGTTTCCTTTCTAATAGTGGCAAAATTTTGTTTATGTTGATGTCCCTTTTCTTTAAATGAAAAAAACAATTGCAAAATTTGTAACTTTGTCTCTTTGTCTTCTTGATGAATGAGGTTTATTTGGGGTATGAACATCTTTAGAATTGCACAAAAAGCAATGCAAACTTGATGGGGAGCATGCTCAAGATTATGTCAAATTTTTCATAATTTTCAAAAGCATGTCTTTAGGCATTGAAAAGTCACTCCAAGCCTTTGGGTCAGAAGCCCAAGGAAAATCCAAGCCAAAAGCTTGGAAATTTCCAAAACGAACAAAAACATGAGCATGCTATAATGCACTTGCATTAAGTGATTGCACAAAACATGAGCATGTTATGTTCTGCATTGATAATTTTTCTCTTTCCTTTTTATTTCGCTTTCTCTTTCTCCTTGTCATTCAACAAAACTATATATGAAATAAAATTTAAGTATAATTTGACATTTACATATGGAAATTTATGTCATGTTTCAATTAATACTTCATGTATATAGTTTTAGGATGTTTGAGAGTGGTTTTGGATCTCTAGGAGTTATAATACAAATTCTAGTTTTTGGAAGATCTTATAAATTTTTAGGCTTAGTCAAATTTTAGTAATCAACATGTCAAATTTTAGTAATCAAGAGGTCAAATCTTAGTATCACCATGTCAAATTTTAGTAATCAAGAGGTTAAATCTCAATAATTAGCATGTTGTATTATCTTTCTCTCTCTATCTCACTCATTGTTTATCCCTTATCCTCTAGTCCTCTCTCTCTCACTATCTCCACCCCTTTATCCGAGTCTCTCTCCTTTGAGCTCAAGAACTACCTCTTTACATGTCCCTCCTTCTCTCTCTCTCCCCTCTCCCCCCTTCCCTCTTTATTCTCTCTCCCTCCATACCTCATTTCTTCCCTCTCTACATCTCTCTATCTCCCCTCCCTCTCTTTCCATCTCCTTAACTCTCTACTCTCTCTCAAAACTTTTGGATATCCAAATTAGAAGTCAAAAGTATACCAAATTTTCAAAATCTTGAAAGATTATAAAAGGTTAAAAACCTCAAAATTCTATAAGGAAAGCATTCTAAAACTTTTAACATTGGCTCAAGCATATAATTTAAACTTCCACAATCCATGTGTAAGACCAAAACTATCCTAAACTTGGGACTTAAGGGAGACAAAATAAATAAAAAGAAAAAGAAAAAAGGGAGTCCATATTTTTCTAAGAGAAAAATGGTGTGTGTGTGTGTGCAAGGAATAATAGGAAGTGGTTAGAATATTGATTTATATCAAGCATTACTAGTTCTAGAGAAACCTTAGGAGGATATAAGTATGGATTTATATTGGGGTTTACTAGAAATTACATCAAAAATTATTTTCTATTATTAGTTATGGATATATTTTCTAAGATGAGGGTATGCGCAGGATCATCATGGAAAAAATAGGCCCTTACGCGGTGATGGAAATTGAAAAAATCAGAGCTAGGCAACTTGACGTAAAAATTTGAATAAGTTATCTATATTATTTCAAAAATATGTAAGAATAGAATCTGTAGAAAATTGAATTTAGTTTCTAAACTACTAGGTTTATTTAAAAAATAAAATAATCTATTTGGTGAAAATTTGAAATTTCAATGCAGTAGTACTTAAATTTCAAGGAAAAAATAAGTAGACTATGTCTGACTGACCACACTAACCACAATAAAATGATAATATTTTTTATAAGATTTTAGATAGAAGTAGAGGACTCATGTCTCGATGTGATGCATATTTTTTATTAATTTTTTTCCAAGTAAATAATTAATTATGAATTTTTTATTACAACTTTTAAAAAATATAAAAACTCGTATGTCTAACCACCTTAACTTGGCCAAAAATTCATGAAATTCAATTTTTTTTAGTCCTATATATGCGAAGCATAAAATGTGATGCATGTTTCAGATTCAAAAAATGTGATACTATTTGAAATCTATAGATGTTTTTCAATAACCCTATCAATCAGTACTTTAGTCATAATTCAAATAGAAAATGAATAATAATTATTTATCAAATTCAAAGTAAAGAATAATTTATATTGGTGGAATGCCGAGAATCTCCTTTAAAAACCCTTTTCATTTCATCAGTTTTGGGTAAAAAAAAAGTTGTTAGCCACATGGGCCATCATATCACTTATATATCACCACTTTTTGGCCCATCATGATCCTACACATACCCATGACACATTTAATTTCAAAGTAAGAAGACGAATGATGTGGTACATGTAGCTAACAATTTTTTTATGAAATTTGCAAGGTTGCATGCATTCCCAAAGAATATTTTTTCACATAGAGACACATATTTTGATGGTTACTTTTAGATAGATAAATATATTGCATTCAAACATAAATTTTCAAGACCTTATAAATAAAGAGAAGATAAAAGTCATTAATACTCATGAGCCCACAACACCCTTTATTGATGATGTAAAAATATAAAATAAAATGATATGCATCAAGAGATTGGTCTCCATACACCCCATGTTGAGATTACACATGAAATAGAAGAAAAAATTACCTAATGTGCAACCAATTACTTATCAACAAGAGACACATGAAATACAGAAGCATGAAGCCATGAAGTTATTCAATTATTTTTGTTTGGATGATGATGATTTTTTATGAAGATAGACATGATCATTTGAAGAAAAAGGTTGAACCTTCTAGGTTTGTTCAATGATATACCTCTAGCTATATTTTATCCTTGTCTTTTATTTTTCTTCATTTATATTTTATATGTTAGCATTTTTTTATTATGTGTCCCATGATCATTTAACCAAGTTAAATTTGTTATTATTATTACTTTCCCTCGCTTGGGGGCATTTTATTCTTCTATTTCCTTTTTAATTTTTTCCCCTTACACTAACCATTTTCTTAATCTTTATAGTATTCATTTAGTTTTTATTCTTTTCTATGTTTTCCATGCTATTTGTTTAATTTCACACCTTCCTATGTAACTTTGTACATTATTATTGTTATTTATTCATGATCTTATGGTCTTTATCTTACCACTTTAAATTTTATGTCATCTTGTTATTTCTTCTACTTGTTATACATTTGTATGTTTAATATGATGATATTATATGGATCCTCATGCTTATCCACATGTATCATGCTTACACATATGATATTTCCTATCTCTATACCATACTATAATTCTTGAATTATCCTTTGAACATTCATTACTTGTTATAATCTGACATTGCCATACCATGCTTTTAGAGCTTACATGTCAAGTCTACATTGCTATATCACACTCATAGAATCACTATTTGAGATTTTTCTTTCCACATATATACATAGATGGCATAATTATTTTCCTCTTAATATTATTTATGATTGCATTTCCATATACTTAAAATGTTGGGAAAAGGGGGAAAATGAAATGTTGGGAAAAGGAGGAAATGAATTCAAACAATGTGGAATGATGAAATGGCCTAGGATTCAAACACACATTTCCCTAATTTCATTAGAAAGAGAGAAGATTACAAAGGGATAAGATTGACTTTCAACCTTGAGGTGAGTCAACCCTATTTTGGACCTTGGATCTTTGCTTTCTTATGACAAAAATGACTTATTTGAATTTTTTTGTAATGATTTAAAGTGTATTAACTAAATTAATTATATGACCTAATACTTGAAATGCAAAATTCTATCATAATAAGAACAAAAAATGATAATTTGCAGGTAGATTTGAGAAGGGATTGATAGTGCACACTTGTCATGAAAAGTGGGTTTCAGGACCTGTAGTAGGACTGGTTTGCCCCTAGGTGAATGGGTCCTTGACTAGGGCTCCAAAAAGATTTTTTTTCAGTCCTTTGATCTCGGATCTAAGCTTCTGATTTCTTCAAGTTTGATTGTCGGAAAGCCAAAAATAAAATATGTAAATGAGTGTTTGTAGCTTGAAAACAATCATGACAACTTATGCAACTTTGTAAAATTTCTCCTTTGATCAAATTTCAATACTTCTTCACTTGTAAATCTGCACATATAAAGAGAGAAGCAAAAAATGTTTGTTTTGGGTGAATGGGGGTTTGCCTTAGTCAAACCCCATGTTTGGTAATTAAACCTTGATAATGAAATAGTGACCACATGAAGGAATTGATGAATGAACAAAGATTGTTACAACTCACCAAACCCTTAATGGTTGTTCTTAGAGTACTGAAGTCAAATACATCACTCTAAGACCTGGATCTTGCATGAATTGGATTGATTGATTTCAATGCTTGAATGCTTGAAACCTACATCACAATGTTAGCTCCAAAACATGACATGAACACACATGAACTTTGATATGATGATATGAACTTGATTGCTTCTATAGATGATAGGTAATGTTGTTCTTCAATTCTCTTGACAATAATAGTTTCTCTTGTGAAAGTTTCCTTAATGCTAGATTATGTTGCTTAGCTTTGAATCGATTAAAAGAGTATGCATTTATAGGTGTTTATCTAATTTCCCAAAAATTAGATTCCAAAAGCTAACACTTGAAACTTGAATTTGAATCATTAAAATGCCACAAAAAACATATTAAAAATTGGGTCCTAGGACTTAAAGGGGACCCACTTTCCCTTGGGCGAATGGGTCATAGGACCTAAGTCTAGGACACTTAGTTTCCAAGATAATTTAATTAATGTTGGCAATTATTTAATATAGACTTACCTTTTAGAAAACCAAAATAATAAGGCTTTGAAATGCATAATTTGGTCAATTAGAGGCTTAATTAAGTACAATTAATTAAGGGGATGCAAACATAGTGTGAAATTGTAAAGGTATACAATTTCCTACACTACAATACTCACATTGGCGAAATCATGTTTTTGTCATATTTTGTATTCTTCTTGCCATATATTTAACATTTATATTGAGGGCATCATGCCTCTCTTACACATTATTATTTAATGGATATATTCTTCACACCAGGGGAACCATGAATTGCACCTTACACACCATATTGACATTGATATAGCTTTACATTGGGGGTATCATTTCTCCACCCATTTCATATTCTTCCTACCTAGACTCATGTTATCACTAGGGCATATTCCCTTACCATAATGTTCTCATGGTGCCACATTAGGAGGATATACCAAGTTATTAGTTTCCTATATGATTACACATGCATTTTTTTCATTAAGTCACCATGATTTCATGTTTCTCATGTTGGAGGCAACATTATTCTTTAAAATTTATGTGTCTACCATACTTTATCATTTTACATGTTACATATGATTTATACAATTATTACTTCACATGAACCACATGTTTACATACTTATCTTTATTATCTTTATATTTTGTGTCCTATTTTTCCCTCTCCTTCATTTTGTTGTCCTATGGACACAATCAATTAAATGAGGCATATTCTTTCATTTATATTCCTATGTTGAGCCTTCAACTAGTGAAATGTGGTACATAGAAACTCATCACCATGATGACATAGATCATCACATGACACACTAGGGTCCCATGTTCCTTATCATCCTATTTCCATTGATCCAAATACATCTTTATTATTCTTTAAACAAGGATCCATTTTATATTTTCTCATATAATTAACAAAGCTCTTTTTTTGTGCTTGTTTTTATTTGCAAGATAAAAGATGTTGATTGCATACTTTTACTTTATTTTGTAGGTTATGTAAAGTGCATGCAAGGGATGAACCTACATAATGACATATTGGATCCATTAATTTATATGGACACCCTTTGATATTCTTTTATGAATGAATTTTACTTTACATGCATGTTTTTGAGTGCTACACATTTTGAGATATATGATCATTGTAGGGTTCACATGAAAAGTTAGGAAACAATGCAATGGTAAAATTTACATAATTGTGCCATTTTCCATTTAGTTTTGTGCCCATTTTGGATAATACATTTAAACATGTACATATCAACAAATGAAAAGATCTCATGTAAAGTTGTGCTCATTCTCATAGCCTATAACCATCCTTATACATACATTATCCAACACATTTATCCCTCATCTTATCCATTCTTTCCCATGCCTTGATGCACTCAACTATACTATACATATATTATAATTATCAATAATTTAATTCCAATTTATCCATTATCTACCTAGATTTAACTATTTTCCTATCTAGAGCATTTTTGTGATTTGAGACATGATCCCTATCCTTTTAACATTAAAATTAAAATTTGATCAACTCCTAAATATTATAGCAACCATTATAATTCTAGTTGTCAATGTATATTATGCTTTAATATTAATATATAAATATAGACTATAGCCTTTAAAAAAAAACTAAAAAAAAAACTACAAAAATTTATTCAGTATTAATTTTTCTAAAAATAAAACCTTAAAGTTATTATATATTTTGAAATTTTCATTATATACTTTTCATATTTACAAAAATATCTAAAATAAAATCCTTAATTATATATTTTAATTCTCTTTCTTTTAAGTTTTCAAATTTTTATTATTCTAATAAAAAAATTTAAATTTTATAAAAAACAAACAATCTAATGTACCTAGATTTAATTTAAACAAATCAATTTGATTTTTTATTTTATTTTATTAGAGATCAACCATTTTATAAATATTATAAAACAAAACATAAAGATAGTTTAATTTAGTGACATTAAAATAACTACATTATGTGAATTAAGTTGGAAATATTAGACTTTTTCTATCACATTTTTCATGACTTCAAAGTTACTCATAGTAGATAAATTCACACCATTATGCTACTATTATTGTTAGGATTCACATCATAGTGATGAGTGGGTAGTTGAAAGTTCTTTATTGCTGTTTTTCTCCACGAATAGAATATATGAACTAACTAGATGCTTAAGTTTTTATAAATGGTACCCCACATTCAACTAAAAGTGGGTACAAGGGCTATAGTCGTTCTAAATGGTAGGATATCTTCAACTAAGATGGGGTTATAAACGGTGCACTATATATAGGGAGTTAAAAGTCTTAGTCAAAATAAATGGTGACCATGTAACACCTCAACTATGGTGATTAATGGTATACCATATTCAAGTTTATATATGCTTTAGTCATAATAAATAGAGATTATAGATAATGGGGTTCCTGGATTAAGAAATATTGGATGTGGGTGTGTAATAGAGGATTAAGGAAGTTTAATATAATTTTTATGGTAGGAGTTGATCGAGATAAAATTAAAGGAAGAGTTTAAATGATTATTGTGTTGTGGTCAATGTATCAATTAATTTATTTAGAAGCTATTTATAACAGAGGGTTGGGGAAGGTGGAATTGAAATATGAGCTTAAACGACCAATGTATTATAGTCATGTTGTTGACTATTTATGCGAGGATCTTCATAGTGAGGGAGTGGAGAAGATGGAATAAAAGGAAGAGTTCAAGTAGTTGGCATGTTGTGGTGAATACACCAACTATTTATGTGGGAATCTTTCATGTTAGGAGATCGAGAAACATGGAATTGAAGGAAGAGCTTAAACAATTATATTATTGTAGTCAACATACATATTGTTTATGTGGGAGCCCAGGTTCTATATAAACAATTCATGCATTAATCACAATGCATTGTTTATGCATATTGAGGATTGAAGATCGAAACTTTAACTAAAATAAGTAGATTTATATTGTATATGAAGACAATTTTAATGAAATATAGACTAATTTATTTATAAATATTAATGAATATTTTAAAAAATAATTTGGTATGATCAAATTTGAAATTTGTTTTCTTGTTTTCAAGTATATTATTTTATAACCACCTAAAATTTGTAATGGTGAAATTTGTATAGGAATGACCTTTTATGTTATGTTTTAGGTTGTCTTGAACTAGATTGCCCTTAGTTTAGTAACAAGTCTACAAGTATTATATTCTTGCATTAAACTTATGGGAAAATGCAAGAAGTTGGATCCAATTTTAGTGGAAGTGTTAGGTTTGAAAAAATTCCTGATAGGAATGTGTATCTATTTCATAAAAATGGGTACTCATTTAGGATCAAGCTCTCAAAACTAAATTTCTAGCCATACAAAATGGGTACCCATTTTAGAATGGGTACTCATTTCATTTTACATTATGTTCCCACTCCTTTTTAGAATTGGTACACAATTTGAAGTGGGTACGTGTTTCATAAAATTTGAAATTTGAAACATTTTTTTTTTGGCTTGGAAACTCGACCCTCGGGCTTGGATATGCAAGTACAATGCCATGAAAACAAGAGAAAAAATGACTTTAGTAATATGGCTGATGATTTCTTTTTCACTTTTTTAACAAAATTTAAACTCATTATAGATGACAATGTCTAGTTTTCAAATATGTAATTTTTTTTAATGATTGGAGTTTTTAAAATATTTTTAAATTAATTTATGAGGAAAATGGTCCATAATCTTGAAATGTCAGGTATTGTTAATTTTTAATAACTTTATTTTTAATATGTCAACAATAACTTCTGCTTCAAGCTTCTCATAGTCCTTGTCTCTTGACAACAATTTTCTAGTCAAAGCTTATTTAATCCTTTTTGCTTCTTTTTCCCAGGTATTTAGTTCTATAGACACATAAAAAATTCTTGATCGACACTATGCATACGATTTTGATAAATTAACACCGTTCCTCCTAAATCACCTCGAACTAACCAATTAATTAAATAATCAACATTATTTAGTTAAAATCAACAAATTCAACTATTAATCAATCAATTAATTTTATTGATTAATTCACCCTTCTTCTAACTAATATTCATCATATTTAATTAAATCGAATCATTTAATTAAATTCTCCTAAAGTCTTCTTATTTGACTAAAATCAATTAAATAAAATATCACAAATCTCCTAACCTCTTCCAATTAATTAATTCTAAATTAATTAATCATAAATCACCTTCTAATCATCATTAATTAAATTCTCCAGCTTTTAACTCCTCAAGAGTTAAATCAAACATGGTCAACTAACCGAGTTGTACATGAAATTAATTTCTTCTATTTATCTAATTCATCTAATTATCCTCACAAAGGCATATTCTGAAGAACATTCCTCTCAACCACCTCTCATTCAATTTCCCTCCAAAGGTTTTCAAAAACCTATCACATCCTCTCAAATCTCAACCAATTTCATTCAATTCCTCTTACACCATTTTCAAATTCTCAACCATCTTCATTTACTTCTCTTCCATCCTCCTCCACTCACACATTTCCCAAAATATGCTCCACCCTCATCCAATAGAATTGTGACACTTGGCACATTCTCATTGACTCTCAATTTATCCCACATTCATCAAATCCTCTCATTATTCAACCCTTGAATTCTATAAATAGAAGCACCCTTTTCATAATATGGATCCACAACTTTATGCATTATCAATATAGGCATTTTACTCCATAGCTATCATCATTTCCATCATTTTCAAGCATAATTTCATCACTTAGCATCAATTTTCCACTTAAATTATCAAAAAATCATCAAGCTTATCAAAGGGATTGGGAAAGGGCTTCTTTCCACATCAAAGGAGCACCACTCCCCCTATGGGATGGAGATTTAGCTAGTTCGATTTAGATTACATGCTATCTTTTGTTAGTTTCTTGTTTTCTCTTGAATTTGGCTAAATAATATCATAGGGAACACTAGATTGATCTTTCTAACATGTTTAATTATATTGTTCAATCTGTTTATGTTTAACAAATAGGAACAAAGAACCTTTCGTCACTACAATATTTTTGTATGTTGAAAATATCCTCCAAAAACTCTATAATATATGAAAACATATGTAGAGATACTCTCCTCTCAAACCACAAAGAAAAACTCCATTTCTAAAAGAAATATTGACCATAATTGTATTGCCAGAGAAATCTCTCTGCCTTGAGAGTTTAGCTAAAACATTTTGGTACATACTTTTAGATTAGCTCTATCGTAGTGAATAGATTAATGCATGATATTGTAAGAATACACCAATCACACACACTTCCTGAACCACCAAAAATATAACATGGGACCTAGAGAAAAAGGATTCCCTATACTAGGCCCCTAAGGTTTTTCACCCTAGGAGCACTTGGTGTGTGGGAATGACACTCTTTCCACTTGGTGATTATGATATTTTTGGTGGTTTCATTCAAAGGGGGGGTTGATTGATGAAGGTTGTGATGTGTGTGTGTATTGTGTGGCTAAAACTGAAATAAAATGATACTAATCTAATGTATGAAATGTAAATAAAATGAATCTAAACTAATGCAAACTAACAACACTATATGCCCTAAATGTATGAAAAATAGAAAGTAAACAGGAAAGATAAAAAATTGTGCACCTAGAAAGGGAATTTTGCAAACAAATGGCTCAAGAATATTCTGGAGAATGATTGAAATCAACAGAGGGATACTTACGCCAAGTTGGGCGACCTAGTCCTCCTGTCAGGAAAATCTACCCAACCAGGTTTCGGGGAAAAGGGTACCCAGAAATACAAAGACCCTTTTTTAGGCTTAGCATAGGGACAAGGTCACCAATAGTGGTGACCTAGTCCTCTTGATGCTTTCTAAGAATTCAGGTCCTGATTTTGTGGGTCCTATTTTGTGTTTCCCTTTTCTGTAGCAATTCGTGTTTGAAACTCCCGAAAATGACCTGTAACTTGTCTTGTTGCTCCTTCTAGGGTTTGATGCTTTGATGTGACTTGAGTGGAATGTTTTTACTTTCTCCAATGTTTTGTATTTCATGAAATCTTAGTACAAACTTGCAAACATATGCAAAGACCAAGAGAATGTTGGGGTTAGGAAATAGGGGTTTACCTAAGTCAAACCCCTTTGATGATAACTAAACCCAAATGAGAAACAAATCAAAGGAGACATGCTTGAATGATAAACAATGTAAATTCTCACCAAATCCTTTGTTGTTAATGTTTGCAACATGCAAGAATAGCTCCAATGGAGGTTGCTTGTGAAACCCTTATGCTTGATTGCTTGCTTTGGAAGATAGGAGTGCAAGAGTGCTTGTGATGAGATGTAAAAATGAGCTTGGAAGGGTACAAAATGAAGGTGAAAACCCTTATTTGTACATGTAAAACCCTAATTTTCCTGAAATGCAACATGATAGGCTGACACTAGGGTTTAGGAGGCAAGATTCATGTTAGGTTTTTCTTTAAATTTGAAATTTATGCCGAAAGGGACTAGGTCGCCCAAAGTGGTGACCTAGTCTACTTGGGCAATTTCAAGTGGTGGTTGGGAATTACGAAATATTTAATGAAGTTTATCAGCTTTGCCTCTTGAAACACACTTAAGTCGAGACTAAAAGTACATTAAGGGGACAAATTAGCATAAGGAAAGGGTTAATTAATGGATGATAAGCCTAGGAAAGGGTGAAAATGTCTTACAACACTTTACAACACCTTGGCACAAGGCTTGGAAAGGGGTAAAAGGGTGTTGGTGAATTATGTTGAAAGGGTCTTAGAAAAGAGAGGAAATGTGTTACGACACTTCACAACACCTTAGTAAAACACCATTGGGTTATTGTTGAATTGCAAGTTTACAAGACTGAATCAAGGTAAAACAAGGTCAAAAATCCAATGGAAAAGGCCAAAATGAGTGAAAAAGGGCCAAAATACTACACTTTTTGGTGACACATTTAGCCCCCACTTTAGTGAGAGTATTAACTTACTTCAAACTCACACTAAGGTAGCTGAATCATGCATGTCAAGTAGGATCAAATGTATTCATGCTAGTAAGATGAGATGACATCAATCAAGAGGGATGATCAAGCCCCCAGGATCAAGATCCCATGGAAAACCAATCACAAGTACAAAACATCACACAAGGAGTGATGTGAAAGGGTGGAGAAAAGTCAGATCAAGCTTCGATTGTTTGTCTAGCTAGTTGTGGATCAAATCTAGGTTGTTTGTCCGAAAATAAAAGGATGTACTCACTCTGGGCCAACGAGACTTTCGGTTGTTCACTAGTTGAGAATTCCAAAAGGTGGTGAGATACATACACACAGTTGGTATGCACTCACACACAAGAATGTGGCTATGGGGAAAGTCGTGCCGCTAGTTGGGCTTCCCGCTCAACTATACCAAAGTTATACTCCCTGACAACTTTGATAAGGTGCCACAAAAGACAAGGGTGTAGTTCATGAGACAAGAAAAGCCTTGGATGCTTAGAACTCATGAACAAGTACAAAATCGCACCACAAGCATGCAAGTTGTGTTATGCAAGGTGGCCATGTATGCACGAATGGAAAAGTGTAAAAATGCAAAATGCAAAAGTGAAAAATGCAACAATGAAGAATGCAAAAAGAGTGTTCCAAGGAGTCTTGTTTAGTTCATATGAGGTCTTTGAATTAGGGAAAATTGCGTCTAATGTCTCCAAAGAGGACCTATCAAAGGATAGAAGATTCATAGCTTAGGGGATGCAGTGTGTCGTATCAGGCCACTAAGAGGAATGTAATATGCTAAGATAAGTCACACTTATGAAGGAAATTATACCAAATGTCATCCAAAAAGTGAGAAAACACATCATGCAAAGTGACAAGGCTGCAATTAGAAAGCAAATGCAAGAAATAAAATAGTGCCAATGTATGCTGCCACTTTAAAGGGATTGCTACACACCATTTTGTGAGCAATCGCTTTAAAGTAGAGAAAGGAAAAATGCAAAAGGGACATGAGAGCCTACTTGAAAATCCCTATGTCAAATGATAGGTGTCCAAGAGAGGCTACGTCATGTAAAAGAAGAAAGAAGAGAAAAGAAAGAGAAAAAGGGGGTTGCCCCCAAAAATACCAAACACATAAGGGATCTATGGATTTGGGGTCAGTTTTTTCATTGCTGCAATTTTTGTTTAGAAAGCGTGGAACTATCATCACTCCCCCAAATACATGGAATTGGAAGAAGGACACAAAGAGAGCGAAAACAAAATGAAAAAGAAGAGTCAATTTGGGTCAACATGGAAGAGACATAGGATGTCTCGATGCTTTGCATCATCCCTAAAAGGACAATAAAAAGAAAAAAGAAAAAGACAAATGAAAAAGGTTCCTTGTTTTTGAGTCAACATGAAGGAGACATTGTAGTCTCAATGCCTTGCATCATCCTCAAATGAAAGGAAAAAAGAAAAAGAGAATCATTTGGGTCAACACGAAGGAGACATTGTGGTCTCAATGGCTCACATCATCCCCAAACAAAGGGAAAAAAGGAAACAAAAAGGAAAAGAGGTTCATTTGGGTCAACATGAAGGAGATACTGCAGTCTTCTTAACTTACATCATCCCCAAATGAAAGGAAAAAGAAAAAAAAAGGAAAAGAGGTTCATTTGGGTCAACATGAAGGAGACATTGTAGTCTCAATGCCTTGCATCATCCCCAAATGAAAGGAAAAAGAAAAAGGAAAAGCAAAAAGAGAAAAGGCATGCACAACGCATAGAAGAAGGTAGATACATATAGAAGAATGTCACAAAAAGTAAGAAAACATCAAACAAAATGGGGAATACATGACACATAAGCAAACACAAGACTAGTAAGGAAAGTGTAAGTCAACTGTGAATCAAGTCATCCACCTCCCCATCTCAGTGGGGAAAAGTGGGAGGTGGGAAACGAAGCTACGAGACAAAGACAAGTGAATTACCAGGAGAAGGCTAGCAACCTCTTGCCCCCACTGAGTGCAAGGCTGGAGGGAGCCGAGGTAGTTGATGAGAGAGGGCATGCAATAGTGAGAAAGGCATGTTATACAACTATTACAAGAAAAAGTGCACTAGAGTAGGTTAGGGGTTAACAGGGTAGCACTCGGTACCCATCAAGTGATACTTACTCAGTATCTCTTGCAGATGTCAACATTCATCACTTCGATGACCAAGAACATGATGGTAAGCGCAATGGGGTACATTAGCATCTTTAGGATAGATGTCCAATCAATTACGATGAGGTAAAGTGACGAGCCCTTTGTTTAAGAGGATGTACAATTTTCTCTCACATTCAAGTGGTGGATGGAGAGGGAACTTAAGTTTCTATAATTTATATGGCCTCTTGCGGCGGATGGATTCTCCAACTTCAAAAGAGGGTATGGGAGCATGAGGTCTTGAAATGACTGGAGATTTAGCATTGTTGTTAGGAGGGGATGGTGATTTTTCCTTAGGAAGGAGAACATCCAAGTCAGGAGGGGAATCAAAGATCACCGTACCATCATTACAGAGCCTAAGGAATTCTCTAGGATGTACCCTAGCATGAGGGGGATCTTGATAACCAATACCTGTTGTATGTTCATCAAATGAAAATTGTTCATAGAATTTGTGAATTTAATGTTCGTTCATGAGATCACCACCTTGTTTTCTTAGGATGGTAAACCCTTTTCCATAAGTTTGTTGAAGATTAATGGGAGGGTGTGTGATCGGGTTATGGTAAAAGGGTTGAGGAGGGACAAGGTGAGGTAACTAGGCTCACCTTGAGTAGGGAACTTACACCCTTGTTGTGTTTCTGGATGAAGGTGAGAAAATGTTACATGGGATGATATGTTAGGCATGACTGGCTGATTCATCGAGGGGTAAAAAGAAGAATTTGCTTCAAGGTTGTCTAGGCATTCATTAAGGAACCGATACATGCTAGCATCATCATCTCCAATGATGTCTACTTCGGGAGGAGGACAATCATTGGGAGTGGGTGGAGCACGAGTTGGTTCAAGATCATTCAAATCAGTGGCAAAGGTGCAGCTTGACATGTCCATTAAGGATTTGAGGGATTTCCACAACTTTTTGAAAGACATGGCCATGATGAAGGTTGAATAACAACACAAAATGGACCAAAAGAGAAAATCTGGAAATGAAAATAGAAGGACAAATACAAAAAGCAGAAATGTAGAGAAAGGGTTGAAAATGACAGAAACTATGATGCAAAATGTGCAAGAGGACTAGGTCGCCCAGTGTGGCGACTTAGTCCAAATAGTGTTGTTTTTGACTAATTTTTGAGTTTTTAACTGCTTTTTATACTTTTTCTGATTTTTTGATACAAAAAGAGACTGAAAATGCAAAAAATTTGTATTTTCTAACTAAAATGTAATGCACAATGCAAGTCTAGCATGAACTTTCACTAATGCACTTTTTCTACTAACCCTAGGATGCAAATAATGTAAAATTTTCAATGCAATGCAAGCTATCTCTAAGATGAAATGCAAAATCAGAAAGTTAGCAGATGGTCTATGGTTGGGTTCACCAAAATGAACCACCAAAAATATAACACGAGACCTAGGGAAAAAGGATTCCCTATAGTAGGCCCCTAGGGTTTTTCACCCTAGGAGCACTTGCTGTGTCGGAATGACACTCTTTTCGCTTGGTGGTTATGGTATTTTTGGCGGTTGCATTCAAAGGGGGGGTTGATTGATGAAGATTGTGATGTGTGTATTGTGTGGCTGAAACTGAAATAAAATGATACTAATCTAATATATGAAATGTAAATAAAATGAATCTAAACTAATGCAAACTAACAACACTATATGCCCTAAATGTATGCAAAACATAAAGTAAACAAGAAAGATCAAAACTTGTGCATCTGGAAAGGGAATGTTGCAGATGAATGGCTTGGGAATATTCCAAAGAATGCCTGAAATCAGCAAAGGGACACTTACGCCAAGTTGGGTGACCTAGTCCTCTTGTCGGGAAAATCTACCGGACCAGGTTTTAGGGAAAAGGGTACCCAAAAATACAAAGACCCTTTTTCAGGCTTGACACAGGGACAAGGTCACCAATAGTGGTGACTTAGTCCTCTTGATGCTTTTTGAGAATTTAGGTCCTAATTTTGTGGGTCTTGGTTGATGTTTCCCTTTTATGCAACAATCTATGTCTGAAACTCCCAAAAATGACCTATAACTTGTCTTGCTGCTTCTTCTAGGGTTTGATGCTTTGATGTGACTTGAGTGGAATTTTCGTACTTTCTCCAACACTTTGTACTTCACCAAATTTGAGTAAAAACCTGCAAACATATGCAAAGACCAAGAGAATGTTGGGGTTAGGAAATAGGGGTTTTCCTAAGTCAAACCCCTTTGATGGTAACTAAACCCAAATGAGAAACAAATCAAAGGAGACATGCTTGAATGATAAACAATGTAAATGCTCACCAAATCCTTTGTTGTTAAGGTCTTCAACATGCAAGAACAACTTTAATGGAGGTTGCTTGTGAAACCCATATGCTTGATTGCTTGCTTTGGAAGATAGGAGTGCAAGAGTGCTTGTGATGAGATGTTAAAATGAGCTTGGGAGGGTACAAAATGAAGGTGAAAACCCTTATTTGTACATGTAAAACCCTAATTTTCTTGAAATGCAACATGATAGGTTGACACTAGGGTTTAGGAGGCAAGATTCATGTTAGGTTTTTCTTTAAATTTTAAATTTATGCCGAAAGGGACTAGGTCGCACAAGGTGGCAACCTAGTCCACTAAGGCAATTTCAAGTGGTGGTCAAGAATTAAGTAATGTTTAATGAAGTTTATCAGCTTTGCCTCTTGAAACACACTTAAGTCGAAACTAAAAGTACATTAAGGGGACAAATTAGCATAAGAAAAGGGTTAATTAATGGATGATAAGCCAAGGAAATGGTGAAAATGTCTTACAACACTTTACAACACCTTGGCATAAGGCTTGGAAAGGGGTAAAAGGGTATTGTTTAGGTGAATTATGTTGAAAAGGTCTTAGAAAAGAGAGAAAATGTGTTACAACACTTCACAACACGTTAGTAAAACACCTTTGGGTTATTGTTGAATTGCAAGCTTACAAGACTGAATCAAGGTAAAACAAGGTAAAAAATCCAATGGAAAAGGCCAAAATGAGTGAAACAGTGTGAAAAGACCACTTTTTGGCGACACACTTACGTAGATATAAATAGTAACATATATTTCTGTAAACATTTGCAACTCAAAATGATATGACAGGGGACTATAATGATAATTCATGTATACTTATCCTTACACCTTTGACACAAAGAACTCCTTTAACATCAATGACAACCTCTGTTCAAAAAATCATACTGATGAGTGCACAACCCCCTTTATCAATGAAGTTAATATATGAAAGAAAATGACGTGCATTAATAGATTGGTCTCAACTCACACCATATTGATATTACACATGAAATAAAAGAAAAAATTTACCTAATGTGTAACCAATTACTTATCAATAATAGACACATGAAATAAAAAAATAAAGCAAAGAATAATAAGAAGCTTGAAGCCATGAAGTTATTTTGTGTTTTTTTTTGGAATGATGATGGATTATGGTATGAAGATAAGAATGATAATCTAGAGAAAAAGGTTGAAGCTTCCAAGTTAGTTCCATGATATACCTCTAACTATTTTTTATCCTTAGTGTTTTATTTTTCTTCATTTACATTTTATATCTTGGTAGTTTTGTTTATACTTTATTTAAATTATGTATCCCATGCTCATTTTACCTTCTATATTTTTTATTATGATTAATTTCCCTCATTTGGGGAGAATTTTCTTTCTTCCCTTTCTTTATTAACATTTTTTCACTTTTTACCATTTTCTTAACTTTTGCATGCTTTTTCTATCTTTGATATTTTCCTATGTTTTTCATGCTAGTTTTTTTATTTCATACCTTCCTATGTAGCTTTGCACATTATTATTCTTATTTATTAATGACCTTATGGTCCTTATCTTACCACTTTAGATTTTCATTTTACCTTGTTATTTCCTCTACTTGTTATACATTTCTATGTTTACTATGATAATTTTATTTGGATCCTCATTCTTGTCCACATATGTTATCATTTGGATATAAATTTGAAATTTCCCATCTCTAGATCATATTACAATCATTATGATTTATAATTTGAACATTCATTACTTTTAATGACCCTATATTTCCATACAATGCTTTTAGATTTTGTATGTTGATCCTACATTGCTATATCACACCCTTAAAATAACCAATAGAGATTTTTCTTGTTATTTATATACATCAAGGGTATCATGATTTTACCCTCCATACCATTCATTCTTTCATTTCCATATCCTTACAATGAGGGCATCATTTTTTTTGACATATTATGTATTCTTCTTGTCATTTATTTAGATTTTATATTCACATTAAGGGCATTATCCCTCCACCTTACACATTATGCTTTCATGGATATAGTCTTCAGACTAGGGGTATCATGACTTACACCTTAGATACCATATTAAAATTAATATAGATTTACATAGAGGCCATCATGCCTTCCCTAATTTAATATTGTCTTTGCCTAGACTCATGTTATCACTAGGACTTATTCCCTAACATCATGTTCTTATGCAACCATATTGGGTTAATATTCCTTTCTTAGTTCCTTATATGCTTACATAAATATTTTTTGTGACTAGAGGCTACTACCATTCCATGTTTTTGATTATGGGAAAAATAGGTTTTGATGGGCCCTCGAAACCCAGTACATATAGTTTTGAAGGGATCTGAAACCCTATCCAGAGCAAGCAAGCTACCAATAGAAAAAAATCAACATATCACCAATAGCCAAACAACAATAGCCATCAAAGATCAACAAGATAACACAAGCTGCTTACTACCAACAAAAAAGGAAGTGACCTTACACCTTAACAACTAGGTTTAGACAACAATAACCACTTGAAACAATCAGGTAACAATGCATCAGAGCTGCAAAAAACCATCTTCTCAATATCCGCAATACTGAGCCTAAAAAATGCAGCCTTCCCACCTCAATAAGGAAGCTAGAGAGAGCGACAAAACACTGATAATCAATCACCTCCTTGCAACTCCAATCCACCTGACAAGCCAAACCAGACTCCTCCTCAATAGGAGAGGGCTCCCCTCTAATGGATAGGAAGAAGAAGAAAGCCTTACCACCAAAAATGCGAGTTCCACCTCAATCAGCTTCCCGCCAAGTCTCAACTAGATGGCTCCACCTCAAAAGAAGCTAGAGAGAGCGACAAAACACTGATAATCAATCACCTCCTTGCAACTCCAATCCACCTGACAAGCCAAACCAGACTCCTTCTCAATAGGAGAGGGCTCCCCTCTAATGGATAGGAAGAAGAAGAAAGCCTTACCACCAAAGCCAACCCTCTCCTGCACATACGAGTTCCACCTCAATAGAAACAAGCACTAATGAAGAGAGCTTCCCGCCAAGTCTACAACAACCAACTCCACCCCAAAAGGAGATGGCTCCACCTCAAAAGAAGCTAGAGAGAGCGACAAAACACTGATAATCAATCACCTCCTTGCAACTCCAATCCACCTGACAAGCCAAACCAGACTCCTTCTCAATAGGAGAGGGCTCCCCTCTAATGGATAGGAAGAAGAAGAAAGCCTTACCACCAAAGCCAACCCTCTCCTGCACATACGAGTTCCACCTCAATAGAAACAAGCACTAATGAAGAGAGCTTCCCGCCAAGTCTACAACAACCAACTCCACCCCAAAAGGAGATGGCTCCATCTCAAAGGAACAGTCTTCACCTCCATAGAAGATGCACTTTGTAGAACTTGGAAGAAAGAAAGAACTCTGATAAAAAGGACAGTCACCTCCTCCATAGGCCTGAAAAAGAGACTGGAGCTTGAAAGAGAAAAAAACCATCAACATTAAACACAACCATGATTGAGCCTTTAGAATAAACCAATGTAACAACTCAACAACAACAACATCAAAGTTATTAAGAGGTAAGAATAGTTAGGTATTCCAAAATAACCTTGAACTCCTCCCAGCCAACCACACACTAACAGAACAAAGGTTAAAATACCCCCCACCAAATTTCTTCCCAAAGCAACAACAAGGAAGGCAAGCCACCAGACCAACAAAGTCTGAGAAGAAAATAAACTATTCAGCACGACCCTCTAGAGACAAACCAAGACCTCCTCAAACGGTCCAGGACACAGCTTGGAATAGAGACTGGAAGAAGAAGGCAGTCTCCACCACCATCTAGGAAGAAACAGGGAAACAATCCCCACGAAGCACCAAGGGAGAAGCCACTAAAGAGAAACACCACACACCGACCAACCAGAGACAAACCTCCGACTGAAGAACCAAAGCCACAAAGAAACCATCCCCACCGAGAGAACACACTTCACAGACCAAAGATGGATCAAAAGAAAATACCATAAAGGAAAGAGAAAATGAGACAAGGTACCTACAACACCCCAAGAAACCCAGAGTAAGGAATCAGGCGACTATTGTCCACAAGGAACACCATGCCCATAACAAAGCCAAATCTTCAAAATGCACCAAAGGCGAGGCCACCAGCAAAGCATCACAAGAAACACTCCAAGAGAGGAGCCCAGAACAGAGAGCCGAGATGCCATAAGCCAGAACATAAACACCCGAGCCACAAAGAAAAGTCTGACAACAGAAAGCCACCCGCCACAGAAACCACAAGGGACCTCAAAAGTGAACCGCCGCCAACAAAGAAGAGCCATCCGCACAGACCCTTCAAGCAACCACCCAACTTCCAAAGGGAAGAATGCAGAAGCCTGACTGACAGGAACACAACAAAGAGAGAGCAAGTCCCCAAAAAAATTGGACGCCTCCTGGAACAACCACCCCAGAGCACACGCTAAACAGCCATCCTCCACCGTAGACAGACTAGAGAAAGTCAGAGAAGCCAAAGAACCATCCAAACCGTCTGGATCTACATCCGGATCCTCGCTATCTTCAGCGCCATCCTCAAAGGAATTCAAAATTCCTCCCCCAGACCTATTCCCTCCCGTTTGCTTCCTACCGCTCGTGCTCCATCATGCGCATCAAAATCATTTACCACCATTTCATGTTTCCCATGTTGGAGGGAGGAAACATTTTTATTTGAAATTTAGCTCCATCAAAAAAGTTCCTACCATGATTTATCATTTTATATGTTACACTTGAATTATACCATACTTAATTCACACAAATCACATGTTTACCTGATTATTTTTGGAGTAAATTTATATTTTGTGTGTTATTTTTCCCTCTGCTTAAATTTGTTTCTTTTACGGAAATAATCAATTAAAGGGTGATATTATATTTTTAAGCTTTTGATTGAAAAACATACACAGTTGCATCCAAAAGCTTAAACATCTAACTTCATGGATTGTGGAAAACTAATACCAACTAAAGGATGATATTCTATTACTGATATTCCTATGTTGAGCCTTCAACTGATGACATTTGGTAAAAAGAAATTCATCATCATGACCACATGAATTATCATCACGACCACATGAATTATCATCACTTGACACACTAGGGTCCTATGTGCCTTATCATCCTATTGCCACTAATAAAAAAATATCATTTTTAATTTTATGCTAGAGTTATTTCCCTTAGTTTACCCATTTCTTATTTTCCCAGATAATTAAGAAAGATGTTATTTTGGAGTTCTACATACTTTGAGATACATGATCATTGTAGGATTCACATGTACTCTAAAGTTGAGGAAAACTGCAATGGTAAAATTTACATACTCGTACCATTTCCCATTTAGTTTTGTGTTTATTTTGAAAGAATGCATGAGAACAAGTACATATCAATAAATACAAAATATTTTGTGAAGTTGGGATCATTCTCATAGCCTTTATCCATCACTATAAACACATATTCAACGCATTTACCTTTCACCTTATCCATGCTTGCTCATACCTTGATGCACTCACCTAGAGTATACATTTATTACACATGTCCATAAAGTTATTCTAGTTCATCCATTATCCACCTAGATTTGACTATTTTCTTATCTAGGACCTTTTTATGATTTGAAACTTAACCCCTATCCTTTTAAAATAGAAATTAAAATTTGATTGACTCCTACATATTCTACTAGTCATTATGAGTTGACCAAATACATGTTTGTGCAATTTGACGCTATATGCTGAAACTTAATACATTCATTTACACTCATTTTATATCCTCACTTTTTATTCCTCTCTCATCCTATAAGCATTCAAGAAGAAATTACATAGAAAAAAATCAATTTGGTGAATTTAAAGGAGTGACACACACACACACACACACACACACCATTTTGGGTTCTTGCTTACTACTTTATTCTTTTGCACATATTTCTTGAGTTGACCAAGGAGAAAATCTTTGCTAACATAACAACAACCCTTATAAGGTATTTATAAATATTTCCCATCCCTAATTAACAAAAAGGATATAGGGGAAAGAGATCACATAGGTAAGTTGCAAAGTAGTACACATTATGTAGGGTCAAATCCATGGATAAAGGATGAATCTGTGACCAAAATAGACCTAGATTCATAGACTTGACTTGGGATGGAGTAAAGGTTCAGTACATGCTATGAAGTATTTTGTTGATAAAGAGGTAGCTTTTACTAGACCAACAAGTTTCAATTTTTGAGGTATTTTTCTTGAAAATGAATTATTTTTCTACATATTGATGAATATATTTCCAAAATCAACAACAACATATTCCCCCATTTAACATTCAAGTTAAATATCACATTTTATTTAATTAATTTTCATAAATTTGGTTATACATTTATTTGTCTATTCCCAATCTAACTCTCGAGATTTTATTATTGTTGAGTTATTTTCCTAGGTAATTTTTAGTGGTAGGTATTTCTTTTCAACACATTTATTTGAGAAACTTAGGATTCCTAAATGACCTAGGGCTTTGGACATTTAGTTTATTCATTCTTCGATATGGTTGCAAACCTACCTTATTTGATCACATAGTTTGTAGATCTCATTGAGATATGGATTCTCTTATATTTGTGCATCATTTTCATACCTTATTTAGGTATTTTATTTTCATTATGAGATCCTATTTTCATCTTGCCCCACTCACCTTTCTTTTATACTCCAAGACATTATTTGTTGATTTATTTGTAGAACTAATCATTTATCGAGATTTTTTTATATAACATTTTCTTAAATTTTAATATCAATTTTATTTTAGGATTTTGGGGATTACTTCTAGGCTAAGATATAATCTACATCCCCATACCTTAAGAATAATTCCTTGTTCAAATCCTCAAATGACCCAATGCATTGATAATGATATATTAGATTATATTAGTGTGGTTACTGTTATATTAATTATTACTATTTAGCTCAAGGTTGAATTTTTTGATTAGAGGAACATTTGGAGTAATAAAATTATATACATGATTATTCTAGTTTAGTTGATGTTGATAGTCTTGAACATTTGGTTGAGGCCTTTCATGATTTATTATTTAACACACTATCTCTTTTAGAAATGCTTCAAGGAATTGGTGCTAAGGCTACATCTTCTAGGGAAATCTTCCCTTCTCCATCCTACCCAACCTTCTTCATTTTAACCTCATTATTTTATTCCTTAATTTTCTATGCCTCTTTCCATACCCCATTTCTAGTTTGGATATAACTATTTTTGACTCCTTCTCATCTCAATATTTATACCTTTATTCACATTATTTCTTTCATTAATTTTACTAAATCTTCAACTACTTTCCAATCTATCCCTACGAGTGTAATTATTAACCATGTTCCTAATTGTATCACCTCTACAAATTTCACAATTTCCACTAGTCTTGTGTCTATACCCTTCTAGCACTATTCCTACCTCTATTCTAACTATTCCTCACTATATTCTTATAAGCATCCAATTTATATGGGTCAACATATATGTATAATGATGTTTTGTAGTCTAAATCTTGAAAGACATGCAATTCTCATTTCTCATTACAAAATTTCCCACCTTCATTTGAATTTCTCTATGATGTGGGAGAATTTGAGTCCACATCCAATTTTGCATCACAAAAAAGTTTTTGGTTTATTTTTAATTTATTGTTTCTTTTTGGTCTATTGTTACTTATAGCTTATGTCAACTTGATCTTCAAATGAAGTTATATGAAGTTTATTATATTTCAAATAGGCATTAGACTTGTAGCTATGCTACAATATATCTTTAGGTTGATCTAAACTATTTGCAAACAACCACAAGATCATTTTTTGTCTTTATTTGCTACTCCAAAAGAGATACAAGAGGATTGTTTGTATTTAAGTGTTTATCTCTTGGTGTTTGGGATATGACCAGAAATTAATTTAAAGGGGCTACATTGAAATTAATGTTGAGTTATTACCCATATGATTATTATTTCCTTAGACATTAAATAATCATATATTAAAAGGATATATTTTAAAAATCCTTCAACTATTGGTTGTTAAAATGAGGATTTTAAATTTTATTCTTAAAAACATGTTGGTAAAAAAATTGTCACTACAAATTTCAATGTGACTCATCCAATAGGTAGTGACAAGTGTTCCCATAACTAGATAATTTATTATTGAACAAATAAATTGCATCTATGTTTGAGGGGGGAAACTCCATCGTATGATTGGGTTTTTAGATATTTTATGTACTGTTAACCTAAAAGTCTAGAAAGGAAAAGGGAAAAATAAAATATAGTGATTCACGAAACCCTATCAATAAACATACGAATGATGATGGGGTTTTCACAAATTTATGACAATTTATTACAAGGGTGTTTCACCATAATGTATATTTTTATATGTAACGGTGATGAAAAAAGTATAAAAAATATCAACATACAAAAGAGATAGCTTGCTTCAAAAAATTCAAGCCAAGATATCAGAATGTAATTGTGTTTTATTAAATCAATTACATGGATTATAAGTATTTAATTTATGAAAAATATTTTCCACAAAGACAAAAGGGATTACAACTTGAAAAAGGAGACTTTAATAAGGGAATTTGTTGAGAATAAATTTTTGGATGACTTTTGGTTTAACATTTTGTATAGAAAGGTTTTTGGAATTGTACAAATTCATAAAGATAATAAATATTGCATTTGGTTATATGTTCTAAATGTATTTCTAAGTTAATACGCCTTTAAGGTATTTTATCAAGTAGTTTACATGCCTCTTGTATGCTTCAAACATTAAGTATTTCTAGCTATAATATCTAACAAAAGTCCTCCTTTGATTATATTTTGATGGGTGTCCATAGAATATTTGAAAGAAACCATTATAGCATAGAGATATGAATAGTTGTTGGCAAAGTGTGTAGATTATGGATTTATATATTCCTAATGTATTTTCTCAAAAGTTTTAAAATAATTTTTGATAAATTTGTCATGCGCCTACATTGCAATCATTGCATTCCATGATTTGAAAAAAAATCAAAGAATTTTGTTTAAAATTTCGTGCCTTTGCAATTGTGTTGGGGCTTGGAGAGGTTCCTCACACTATGGGAACCTCCAATTAGTTTCTAACTCCTATTAAAATATTAAAAATAAATAAAAATATGAATGAATGGGTAGGTCAGTATTGGTGTGAATATGTTATTTTACCCATCTAGTCCACTAGTAGGTCCTATTCACATGTTAAGTTTACTTAGGTACAAGGAATCTTTCTAGAAGTCTTAGTTGTCTTGATAAAATCTTATCTTATCTTATCTTATGTCATTTACTTCTTGTGTCCTAGGTCATTTAATATTAGTTGAGTTAGTTGTCTCAAGTTATAGGATTAAGACACATGTCATGATCTTGTCTAATATTATCCTTTACCTTGTCTATTTAAGTAAGGATCTTGTATATTTGTATCATATAATATCAAGCAAGCCATTATATTTCCATATTCTCTGTTGGAAGGTTATCTTTTGTTTTGTAGGTGATTTTGGGGTGTGAGCTAATTTTCAACTCCTACATGGTATCAAAGCTTTAGATTTGCAAACTACTTAGATCTAAGGGCAATTTTTGTCATGATCTATTGCTAGATCAATGATATTTATGAATATAATAAAGTTGAGTATGCTCTTCTATTGCATCACATGATGACCTAGAGAATAAGAAAAAAATAAAAGAAACATTGGATTTAGTGGTTTCCTCTTTGTAGGTTTCTATTGTTGGTTGATTTTGAAGCTTATTGGTGTAAATATAAGCTCACCATTGAGTTCAAGGAGTCGAAGAAATTCATTTTTTCCTTTTGTTTCATCCAAATCAGATTTGTGAGGCTATATCTACAAAGGTTTGAAGTTGGGATATGCTTACATAAGTATTTTTGTGACTAGGGGCTACCACAAAATTTCATGTTTCTAACATTGGAGGAAACATTTTTCTTTGAAATTTAGCCCCATAAAACAAGTTCCTACCATGATTTATCATTCTATATGTTACACTTGAATTATACCATAATTAATTCACATGAATCACATGTTTACATGATTATTTTTGGATTAAATTTATATTTTGTGTTATATTTTTCCCTCTCCTTAAATTTGTTTCCCCTATGGACATAATCAATTGAAGGGTGATATTCTATTATTGATACTCCTATATTGAGCCTTCAACTAGTGATATTTGGTACATAGAAATTCATCATCATGACCACATGGATTATCATCACTTGACACACTAAGCTCCTATAAGCCTTATCATCCTATTGCCACTAGGAAAAAATCATCATTATTAATTTTAAGCTAGAGATAATTCCCTTAGTTTACCCATTTCTTATTTTCCTATCTATAATTAAGAAAGATATTATTTTGTGCCTAATTTTCATTTACAATAAACATATGCTCACTATACAATTTTCCTTTATTTTGTAGGTTTGCACAGAGAGTGCATGCCAAAGTATAAACATACATGATGGAATATTTAAAGCTCCATTGATTTATATGGACCCCCTTTGATATCCTTGTATGTTTAATTTAATTTACATGCTTAATTTTGAGTTCTACATACTTTGAGATACATGATCATTGTAGGATTCATATGTACTCTAAAGTTGGGGAGAACTATAATGGAAAAATTTACATACTCGTACCATTTCCCACTTAGTTTTGTGTTTATTTTGAAAGAATGCATTAAAACAAGTACATATCAATAAATAAAAAATATTTTGTGAAGTTGGGATCATTCTCATAGCCTTTATCCATCACTACAAACACATATTCAACACATTTACCTTTCACCTTATCCATGCTTGCTCATACCTTGATGCACTCATCTAGAGTACACATTTATGACACATATCCATAAAGCTATTCTACTTCATCCATTATCCACCTAGATTTGACTATTTGCTTATCTAGGGCCTTTTTGTGATTTGAAACTTAACCCCTGTCCTTTTAAAATAGAAATTAAAATTTGATTGACTCCTACATATTCTACTAGTCATTATGAGTTGACCAAATACATGTTTGTGAAATTTGATGCTATATGCTTAAACTTAAATTCATATCCTCACTTTTGATTCCTCTCTCATCCTATAAGCATTCAAGGAGAAATTACATAGAAAAAAAATAATTTGGTGAATTTAAAGGAGTGAATTATATATATAGACACACACACATAACATTTTGGGTTCTTGCTTACTACTTTATTCTTTCGCACACATTTCTTGAGTTGAGCAAGGAAAATGTTTGCTAACATAACAACAACCCTTCTAAGGTATTTACAAATATTTTCCATCCCCAAATATAAAAAAGGATATAGGAGAAGGAGATCACTTAGGTAAGTTGCAAAGTAGTACACATTATGTAGGGTCAAATCTATGGATAAAGGATGTATATGTGAGGGTGATCCCACATTACCGGTTTACAATTTTTGGTCAAACTGGACACTGAATTGATTTTTTTTTAACTAAATCTTCACTTTCGGGCACCTATAGCAACTAAACCATGAGGAATTTGAAGATGATGCAAACTAGTGATTTGTGACATTTTGTATGTAGATTCTAAATATATTTTTTTCAAAAAAATTCGAATCAGATTGCACTTATTTTTCCATCTCCTTCGAAAAATAATTTTTAATAGTAAACACCATTTTTAAAGAGTGATGTCACTAGCTAACACATAATTTTTTTTCTACAAGGATAAAATTCTATTTTTTCCAAATTATGATTCGTAACTATGATATCTAGTGCATGGAATTGGTTTCATAGCATTTCGTTGAATATTTTTTTCTTAATTAAGCTTCAAAGTCGAACCTTTTACAATTTAGACATGATTCACTAGCTAAAGCATAATTTTTTCTGTATGTATCTAAATTCAATTTTTTTTTGTTGGATCAATGACATCAATATCTAGTGCACTGATATTTGTCAATATTTTTTGATAATTTACTATTTTTCCACATGTGTAGAACAGAGAGCTTGATTTTCGATGAAAAACCTATGTTTAATCAAACTAAAAAATAAAATACATAATAAAACCAAAACATATTAAAATTATATTGAATGGATAGCTTGTTCCGAGGACTACCATCATCCAGTTGGTTCTATGAAGTCTCCTCTATTTTCATCCTCAACTCAAGCTTCAAAGGGAAAAATTCTGCAGAAATTTGGTGGAAGAGGGGGAAAAGGGGGAAAAAGGGGGGTTTGAGTGAACCCCCCTTGAAGGTTCGCTAGAACTAGGGTTCGAGCGAACCCCACTTGGAAGGTCACTGGAACCAGGGTTCGAGCGAACCTCCCCTTGTATTCTATTTTTCATTGTCTTGATAAAAAAATGCAAAAAAAGTGGGTCCCATCATTTAATAGGGTTCACTCAAACCAGGGTCCATTCGAACACCCCAGATCATGCGAACCCCTAAAAGGATTTTCTTTTTTTCATAGGAGCATTTTTTCAATTTTCCTTCCTCACTGGAATTGTAAACCAGTATTGTGGGATCACCCACGACCATAATAGACCTAGAATCATAGACTTGACTTGAGATGGAGTAAAGGTTCAATAATGATATGAGGTATTTTGTTGATAAAGAGGTAGCTTTTACTAGACCAACAATTGTCAATTTTAAAATCTTCATAAAATGACATTCTTTCTTGAATCAGTGAACTAAGTACTTTCATTTATTATATTTAGTTATCATACTTTAACTTTGAAGACTCTTATTTCCTTATATTTACACCCTTAATTCTATTAACTAAAATAATGTGTACACATTACTTACATTAATTAATTAATTTAGATAACAATTTAAAGAAAAATACTTTCTTTACAAATATATTATAGAGAAAATTGTGAAAAAGAAATGAAAATGATATTTCAATAAACTATCTATTTAACAAATATGATAGATAATGATAAGTTAATACTACTAAAAAAAAATTATATATAAAATTTCTAAAATAAAATTTTAATATTATTATATACTCATTTAAAATTTTCATTATATATTTTTTCATATTATAAAATCTAAAATAAAATCCGTTTTTTAAAATGTGTATTCCATTTATTTCAAGTTTTCAAATTTTTTATGACTCTATAAACAATTCTAAATTATGTACTCTAAAACACACAATCTAATTCAGATCATTTAATATTACTTCAGATAGCTAAAATTAATTTAAGTAGATCAACCATTTTATAAATTGAATAAAACAAATCATTAGAATTATTTATTTTAATGACATTAGAAACAATTAAAAAATATTAGACTTTTCCCATCACATTTTTCATGGCTTCAAGGTTACTCATTGTAGATAAATTCACAACATTATGCTACTAAATTATTATTAGGATTCACATTGGAATGGTGAGTGTTTATTAATGGTAATCCGCATTCAACTACTATTCAGTTATGTAAGGAGTTAGATGTCCTAGTGTAAATAAATGGTGACCATGTAACACCTCAACTATGGTGATAAATTGTATACCATATTCAAGTTTATATAAGTTTTATTCATAATAAATAGGGATTATAGAAAATGGAGTTCTAGGATTAAGAAATATTGGATGCGAGTGTGTAATATGGGACTAAGGAAGTTTAACACAATTTTTATGGTAGGAATTGATGAAAAAATTAAAGGAAGATATTAAATGATTATTATGTTATAGATAATGCATTATTTATTTATTGTAGTGGGTTGGGGAAGGTGGAATTAAAACATGCGTTTAAACAATCGGTGTGTTGTAGTTTAGTTGCTGATTATTTATGTGAGATCTTCATAGTTAAGTAGTTGGAATGATGTGGTCAATGTGCCAACTATTTATGTGGGAACCTTTCATATTAGGAGATTGAGAAACATGAAATTGAAGGAAGAGTTTAAACAATTGTTGTATTGTAATCAACATACCTATTGTTTATGTGGGAGCCCAAATTTCTACATAAAAAATTAATGTATTAATCACAATGTACTAATTGATTATGCACAATGAGAATTGTAGATGCAAATTTTAACTATAATAATTAAATGTATATTGTACATGAAGATAATTAAAATGAATAGACAAACTTATTTATAAATATCAATGTATATTGGAAATAAATAAACAAATTATTATGATCAAATATCAAATTAGTTTCCTTTTTTTAAAAGTATTTTTCTTTTATCATCTACTAATAGTTGTAATGGTGAAAATTGCATACCAATGGAATTTTATGCTAATTTTTTTGGTCCACTTCAATTGGATTATATGATTTATGTAATAACAAGTCTGCAAGTATTATATTGTTGCATTAAAATTAGCTCATGACCTTATTCTACCTTGCTTCCGTCATTACTCATCCCCAAGATCTAGTTTTAATCCTTAGATCTCCTAATCACCATCATATCAATCACATTATTGTGTGTACAATTGATCTAGGTCACTTCCATGTGCATGGATTCAAACCTTAAAATTTTAAATTTAAATATCAAATCAAATATTCTTGCCCTTTCCTTACTATATATTATTGATTGACTTATCATATGTTTGTGTGAAATTATTTACAACTTTTTATATTATATTTTAGGATATTGCTTGTTCATTTAAAATCATGTTGCATGCCCTAATCTACTGTCACATCATAATGGTAACATCATTGAGCATTCAAATTGCACCATCAATTTGCACCATCATCCTAGGCATACTTAATTCCCACATGTTATTATTGATATTCATTCATCACTATTAAATAAATCCACTTAGGAGTTTGACTAAAGGAAAAAAATCCTTTCCTAGAAAGTTCCTAACCAATGTCTCTTGATATCACAAATTTAAAAATAGGCAAAATGAGGCAAGACACATTTGTTAAAGTCATCAATTCTTTGCTAGATAATTTTTGCATCCTAGGGTCACTTTTATAAGTACAAATTTTAGTTTAGTAGCAATAGATTTGAACCAAATCAAAGTACAACTAGTTTATGGAGTTTGAGGTATGTGTCTTGACAAGGAGTTATTTCTATACATATTGATGAATCAATTCCCAACATCAACAACAATATATTCCCCCATTTAGAAATCAAGTTAAATATCACATTTTATTTAATTATTTTTCATAAATTTAGTTTTGTTCATTTATTTTTCTATCCCCAATCTAACTCTCAAAATTTTATTATTGTTTAGTTATTTTCCCTATGTAATTTGTAGTGGTATGTATTTATTTTTGACACATTTATTTGGAAAAAATGGAATTCCTAGATGACCTAGGGCTTTGGGTATATAGTTTATTCATTCTTCGATATGGTTGCAAACCTACCTTATTTGATTGCATAATTTGTAGATATCATTAGGATATGGATTCTCTTATATTTGTGCATTATTTCTATACGTTCTTTAGGGATTTTCTTTTCATTATGAGATCCTATTTTCATCCTACCCCACTCACCCTTATTTTTTACTCCAAGACATTACTTGTTGATTTATTTATAGAATAAATCATTTATTGTGATTTTTTTATATAACATCTTCTTACCTTTTAATATCAGTTTTATTTTAGGATTTTGGGGGTTTTTCTAGGTTAAGATATCATCTACATCCCCACCTTAAAAATAAGTCCTTGTTTAAATCCTCAAATGACCCAATGTGTTGATAATGATATATTTGATTGTATTAGTGTGGTTACTATTATTGTAACTATTAATATTTATATTAAGGTTAAAAATTTTGATTAGAGAAACATTTGGAGTAATAAAATTAGTCTTGCACATTTGGTTGAGGCCTTTCATGATTTTGTAATTAACACATTATGTCTTTTAGAATTGCTTCAAGGAATTGGTGCTAAGGCTACATCTTCTAGTTCCTTAAGTGGGACATCTTCCTTTCTCTATCCTACCCAATCCACCTTTTCTTTTTAACCTCATTATTTTATTCCTTAGTTTTCTATGCCTCTTTCTACACCTCCCACTTTTATTTTGGATATAACTATTATGACTCTTTGTTAGTGTAGGTTTTTATTTTATTAGTGGGATAACTTGTTTTCCCTTAGTTATAGGTTTTTCCTACACTTTTGTTAAGTTTTCTTAGGATAATAAATTGATTTTATTATTGAATAACTAGGAGATAAGTGATGTGGTGTCCCCTTATTTAAAGGGTGGAACACTTTTCACTTTTGGTGGCATCCTCTACTTTTGGTGGGTGATTCACATTGGTTGGAATTTTCACCTCCATCCTCTCCTTAGTTCTATATAAATTCATTACCTAGCTTGAATTTTTTTATCTTGGAACCTCTTAATACGATTTTGTCATCTTGACATTGCATATCTCTTAGAGTTTTGATTTGCATCATTTATATTTTTCCAATTTATGTAGCTTTGAATTTCTCTTATAAAGTTCCTTGGGTTATTCAATCTATTTCAAATTTCTAACATGGTATCAGAGCTTTAATTTTGAGAATTCTAAGTTTATAGATTCTTAATTGAGAGTTTGAGATTTTTATGTCAAATCTTGAAAAGTTGAGTATGATCTTCTCTTGCATCATATGATGACCTGCAGAATAAAAAAAAACTTGATATAAATTCCAGATTTGGAGTTTTCTCTTTGTGTATTTGTATTAAAGGTTCATTTTGGAACATGTTGGTATAAATCAAAGCTCACTACTGAGTTTAGAATATCCAAGAAAGTTGTATCTGTATTTTGTCTCACTCAATTTGGTCATCATTTGATATAGTTCCAAACTAGGGTTTGAAGCTCAGATCTAGTAATCAAAATTTCATTGGAGCATTTTCGGTCCAAATGGACCTTTCCATTGCGTTTAGATGGCCTAAAAATCCCTATTCTCATATAGAGTTTATCTATTTTAGATTAATTTGATTTTTGGAAAAAAAATATTTTGCCAGAAGGGTCGTCATTATAGGCTAAATTCAACCATTTTTTGAAAAAATCATAACTTTTCACCATGGTGTCTATTTTTGGCAAAGAAAATATCATCATAAATTTGGAGACGAGAAATTTTCATTTTCTATCAAATATTGTAGGTTGAAGTTGTTTGTTGCAAATTTATTCAAAAATTCATAACTTTCACCTCAATGCTCCATTTTTGGAAATGAATAAGCGTTGGATAGGTATTGAAGAGTACTACATAGAAAAAAGGCTATTTTTTAGATTTTGTCTCAAGTTAATTTTGTAGTAGAATTTGTAATTCTGGCTATTTTGAGCCCATTGAGCATTGAATCTTGGAAAAGGCTTTGTAAATACACTAAAATATAAAGTTTCAACCTTATAATATTTGGGGGGGTGATTATTGATACTAGTGAGAAGGGTGGCAAAATATTCTATGTTCTCTTTTTATATCTTTTGTAATCATTTAAATATTGTATCATGGGTTTATCTATTAACCCTTCTGTGATAATCTTGGATAACACCAATTATGAGTCTTGGAAAAAAGGTATTCTAACTTATCTCAGATAGCCTAAAAATTTTCCTCACCTTTATGGTCTCATGTCTGAACCAATCACACTTAGAAGGAAATTAGTATGGGGTAATAAAATTGATCATGTATTAGGATTGATTGGTTCTCATGTTGATAATAGCACTATGTGGGTTATATTGAACATTGAATGTCCCTGCATAGATTGGAATAAGATTTGGGATATGCATCATGTCCCTTTTTCTGAGAAACCAACTAAAGGGAGGAATTCGTGAATCCTACCAAATTTCATCATAGAACATCCTCTCAACCTATGGAAGGGAACATGAGGTCAATAAAGATACCTATACACACTTCCCAGACCTCATGGGAATTAGGCCAAGAGGATGGAAGTTACTGTCATCAAGAAGTAGATAGTCTAAGCTCACTATATCGAAGCATGATAGATTTTGGGAATTCATCTACATTCCTCTATAGGGGCACATTCTAGCTTATGTTTTGGAATATAGCATTTTCTATGACACCCGCACATCATATCCAAAGCTCATGGAAAAGGTTTCACATACCGAAAAAATACCACTGATAGAAGATGACTATGTTGGACTCACAACATCCAACTTCCTAGGCGTGATTGATGGAGCATATTTGGATCATGTGATGTCAAGCTCGAGGCACTAGAAGGGAGGAAAGGACCAAGGAGTCAAAAAAATAGATTGACAAGAGAATATGTTTCTCGATGAGGCATCATTAGTGGCCTTAGAGCCAACCTAATGTAACATGTGAACATGTAATTTTTGGGCTTTGGCACCAATTTGGCTCATGTCGACGTAATCCTTTTGGGAGAGTGATAGTATATAATTATAGGGAGATAATCCTTTTAGGGGGCATGGATTATTATGACATTTTCTTATGAATTAGGACACTTGTGTTCTAATTACTTCTATGGATGAAAACACATAGGAGTTGTGATCATTTGATGAAAACCCAATAGTCTCCAAGATAAGAGGATGAAAACCCTTTGGTTCTTGAGGGAATTCTCATTCAGGGATTAGATCCAAGATTCAAGGAATTAGCAAGGAAGTCAGTAGAATTTTTGTGGATATGTGTGCACCATTTTGGATCAATAGTTTTAGCTTTTGTGAGTTGTAATTAACATTTCATACTTGTGGAAGTAATTTTGAGTCTCTTTGGGGTTTGTGTTTCTACAATTCTAAGTTAATTCATTATTTCTATCCACATATTCCTATTTATGTTGATAAATATAAGAAAGAGGCATTATAGTGGTATTAGAACATGATTTTTCTATCCTGTAGAGTTTCCTAATGATTGATGATTCCTAGTTATAGAGCAATCAAATACCTAAGGCGTGAGAAAAATAAGC